>ML870347.1:0-16309 GCA_009831015.1 Picea engelmannii | reverse complement strand
TAGGAATGTCCAAAAAAGTGTACAAGGAGATTGTCAAAGAAATGGACATAATTGCATCGGAGGAGGAGCCATCTCAACAACAACATGCTTCAAATGTATGAAATCATTGAATTTTTCTATTAGGTACATATAAATAAATAATATAGCATTAAATATTAATTTTCAAGTATCTTCTTGCAGAAAAGAAAACAAAATGGAACCCATTCAGTACATAAAACGAGACGACAAGGAAGAAAATGGTTGACAACAAAGTTTCTAAGTAATTGTTATTTCTTTATAACAACTTAAGATTTCATTTTTGTATGTTTTAAGTTGTTTTACAACAACCATCCTTGAATGTCTTCAAACATGTGCTCACATACAAAGAAGAGCCATTAGAAGAATTTATTGACATTGGGTTAAGTATGGGTTGTGAGTATATGTTGGCATATCAAAAATTATTTGTGGAATTTGATCTATGTTGTTTTACTTCTCTCATTTTATAATTAATAGAACAAAAAAAAATCATTTATATTAAATCTATGATTTATTATGGGGTATTAAACTTGTCGAAAACAAAGTATGGAAATGTGCCAACAAAAGAGTTGTTAACAGAAGGCATGAGATTTGGCTTTGAAAGAATGTGTATCATTCAGGAGTCAATTCTTTGCATGGTACGTCATTTTTCAATTTACATTTATGTATATTATGTATTTCATTTTTCATTATTCTCACCAATGTAGATACACTCATTACACTTTATTTTTATTTTGTAGATGGAATTGGAAGAAGAGGAAAACAATCGAGGCAATCAACAAAGCATTCGACCAAATAACCCAAGTCATGGAAGTAGCTCGAACACTGACAACAATTGTAGCGAAGAATGATGATCAATATATTTGGATATCAATGCAAGTTGTTGTATTTTTTGAAATAATTGTCTGTGAAAATCAGACATTTTGTTTAATGTAATGGACATAGTGTCTCAATTGAAAGACAATGGGTTACTAATAAGTGTCCCATTTTGTATGACAAAGAGCCTCTTATTAATATATAATAAAATATGTTTTATTTTATTCTATTGCGTTGTCCAATGTCATTGTGAAATGTTACATCGTTGATTAAATATATGGATGATTAAACATTATAATGAAGATATGTGAAATCTGATGATATAACAAATTAATCCAAACATTATATCCAAATGCACTACTCAAAATTTAATTTATATGAATACTATTATAAGATATATGCCAATTTTTTTATGAACAATGGAATTAAAAAATAACAATAATTGCACTGTCACAGGTCGATGTTTCTAAAAAGAGAAAATGAACACTGGTGCATTTAATGCTAAAACACATCGATGTTGTAATAAAATATGCACCAGTGTTGTAATACAATGAACCAACACCGATCGTAATACTATTTTAACGACAACAATTATAATAATAATAAAAATCGGCCTTCCGATGCGCTTAATTAAAATGGTGCACCAGTTCTTCTGTATCAGACTTATGCATCGGCGCATTCTAAATTTCATGCACCGGTCGGGTTTGTCTTGTAACTCATCAGTGCATGGTATCATAGATTCGACCAGTGCATTGTTATTATTAAAGCACCAATGCGTTATTATTTAGGAGAGCACTGGTGCCCCAATATTGTTTTTACTACCCTGATGCTTTCGGTGAAATGTAAGCATCAGTGCTTTAATTTTGAGAATGCACCACCTGTGTGTATACATCATGAACCACATTGCCTAGAAAATCATTTGCTAAAACTTCTAGCCACCCATATTATTTTAGTTATAATGAAGTTCTGTTATAATATCCACAAAAACATCCTCTACCGTAAACGAATGTTTTAGCGGAGGTCTTTTTGACAATTTTTTCCAATTTTGTAACACTAAAAACCTCCACTACAAGGGTTTTAGTGGACTTGGAAAAGGGCCTCCCATAACTGATTTAGATTAATATGGACGGTTGGAGTCATATTCAAGCCCTCAATTATGAACAGATTCCATTCAAGTGTAACACTTTATGGCCAGTTCACAAAGAGTTTCCCAAGTAAACAAGAATTACAACCTCTTTTAAATCGGGCTCCAGCCCTCCAGAACAAAAATGAACAAGAAACTTTCAAACTAGTTTCTAGAAGGTGTGAGAAGCAACAACCCAAGGATACTAGCCTGTAAAGCCTCATACGGGACCATCCAATCCCAACAGTAATAGATTTGAAACCCTTGAATATTAGGAGGAAGAAAAAAATGAAAGTCCAAAGGCTCACCCTAAACTGATATCCAAATCTCAAAAGGAAATACATAATTCATCCCCTATGTCTGAGAAAGAGCCTTCATTTGGGGTATATGCCTCACCTCAAGAGAAGGATCTGGTAGACGAGGAGGAGGAACTTGAAGAAGAATTGGAGGAAGGAGAATGGAAGCTCCATGATAATTTTGGTTCCCCTTCTTTTGCAGAAGTTATGAAAAAATACCTACGCCCCTCTCCTCCATTAACAAGGGGAAGGAAATCAAATTGGGACGGGATAGCTCAAGAGGTATAAATAATATATGCATAGGAAGTCAAAAAACCATTGAATTCCTCCTGAGATAATTATGTTATTTTTTCGTATTTCACTCTGCAATTAGTTTGTGATAATCTATTCATGTAATAAAGGTATTTTTGTCAAAGTGGCAACATGTAGGAGAAGTTGGAACACAATATTTGTAGTTTGATTTGAAATACTTTTTGTAGCAATTGAGAACTTCCTAGTTTTTTTGTTTGAAGCTCTGGGTTGCCTTATGTAGTTGTTGTTAGCTATGCTACAACCCCCTTATTACTATAATATTTCTTTCTTGTTTATATATATATATATATATATATATATATATATATATATATATATATATATATATATATATATATATATATATATATNATCACTTTGATTTTTCTATGAAATTTCCATTTTATTTGTAAATTAGCTATGATAAGATAGAATTTTGATTATATCCAGATTGAAGCTTGCAGGCCAAGTCAGTAATAAAGGAAACATTAAGGGTAATTTCTATTTTTGATAATTTTGTGGTCTAAAATCTTATTGTGGCCTACAATCGTAATAAGCACAATCAAATCATTCTAGTGGAATGTATATGGTGCAATCTCAATTGTTTATAGGAAAACCATAGTCACTCACGTAGATGGTAAAAATACATATTAATGTAAATTATATTTGGAAAAGAAGGGCAATTACAAAAGGATGATACTCTGTAATTGATCTCTGGTTCATTTCCTCAAAAGAAGTAGGAAAGATTGTTATGTGTTAAGGTTGTTTGTCCTACTCTTGATCTTAAACTATTGAAATTGTGAGAAGATGTTAGTTACTATTAGTTTGAGGTTGTGAGAAGGAAATACTCCTAAAGGAATGTACGCAAAATGTGGAGTCTCTATAATTTTTATTTCAAACCTACTTTCCTTACTCTTACAAGTGCTTGGAATAATTTTGGAATGGGTGAACACATGAACCTCGATTGCTATTTTGGTTGTTTTTTTTGACAAAGTAAAATGCTATTTTTAGAAGTTCTTCAACTTTCGTTTTTTCAAAAATTATATTTCTTCTCGAAATTTCTTGTTATAGTAAAAAGATGACTTGTAGTGTAACGTCCCCGGTCGTTATGACTACATGTGATGCAACACAAATTATTTATTTTTTAAATAAGGAAGGCATCAACGAAAAAAAATAATCAACACAACTTGACGACGAACACAATGCACGCTAATCAGGAAATAGACAACAACGACCCAACATACTATCACATCAAGCAATTGGACGAACATGCGATAATCAAATAGACAATTAAAAATGGCTACCCACCCGACACAAGAAAGACAATGCCTACAAGCCCAAAGGAAAAATAAACAATCCTGTCACAATGGATTCGACGACAAATAACTAGAAACCTCTACAACGAGAAATCCAATCACATTAAGGAGTTATAGAACCAAGTTCCAATCTCAATTACCATGAAAAATACACCCACATCGGGAAGCACAAGACACTGGCCAGGTTATCATTCACATCTATCAATCAGGGCACGCAATGATCCCCTCATCAGGAATCATGTTGTCATAAGGAAATAGGTGTGATGGTAACCATGATGCAACATCACATATCTAGACCTTTAAACCAAGCAAACCCCCCTCGCTCTAGGAGACTGAATTATCTGCCAAAAATAAACGAGGACTATACCCAAGCACCCAATCCAAAAGTCATCAAAACGCAAGGTGACAACATTCAAATTTAAATTTGTGCAACTAACCGGGGATTTCTTGTTCCTACAAGGAAATCTTATGTGGTGTAACAACTATGACCAACCACCATTAAGATTCATCCTGAAGAATAAAACATATATTAACCCACTAACATAGGCACATAAAACCAATTATTAGCACATAGCTCAAGTGATTGATTAATGCAACCAATCACAACTTATTATTCAATTTGTAACATCTTCATGTATGTGTTGTCCTTCCATTGAAACTATTTATTTAATCAATAATTCAACTACATTTTACCCTTCCAGGTCAATATTAAACAAAGACTAATCTCTTCCTTACCTTCTAGTTTTAAAATTTAGTCCTTTAAAACATTAAAGGAGCGAAACATCTTAAATGAATAAGTTAACGTTTAATATTAATAAAAATGATCTAACCTAACCATGCTCCCTACCAACCTTGACATTTAAAACATTACAACATCTACAACCCATAATAGCCTTGCCTGTCGTGCAACTTTCCTTATCCAATCGTACAATATAAACATGTGATATTTCAACAAAGAATAAAAACAGTTGTGTCTCAACTTAATCAAAGATAAAGGTCACGCTATCCTAAGCACTGATTAAATGACTTTCCATTGAAAATTGTAAACATATATGGATACTACATTAGTTATGGAATCATTAATTAGAATTAAATCATAAGGGGTAAACTAACATTCTATTTGTCCACACAATTTGATGTTAAACTTTATCACTATTAGAAAAAATGCCTAAAATAAAGTATTGCATAGTAATATCTTGGAAGTATTGGTAGCAAGGAGGCTCTGACAATATTTGCATGTCTAATCATTCATTGGACGTTGGCGAATTTCTGGTTTTTTAAATATGTTGGAAAGTCCCATATTATAGCTCAATACTTGGGAGGAGTGGTTGTGAAAAAGGATGCCTTTAATGTCAAAAATTTGAGATCCAACTGTAAGTATGATGGAATTGAGAAATGGAAGGATAGTAGAAGAGGAAAAACAATTTGGAGAGTTTGGTTCTCCACTAGATAACACTGGCATTGATATTGTGTGTAAGGATGGAAGCCATGAAGATGATGAAGTTCGGGTATAGAGACAGCGCCAATTACTAATTTTATGGGGGAGAATTCCATGCAAAAATAGTACAGGAAGGAAGGCACATCCTTGTTCTGGCTACAACCCTGACATTTTATGTAACTAACAAAAATACAAGGACGTAGTGGGCACCAAAGAAGATATAGTCAAACTGGGATCATCAACATCATTGTTAATACTCTGATAGCAAAATTTAACTCTGCGCAAGAATCACAGTGGATATTGTGGCAATGAGATTAATAATCAATAAAGGCTTTGCATTAATCTAATGTGCATGACAAACGATAATCTGAATTAAATCATTTAACTGTTAAATCATCAGGAGTTGGAACTAATAACACCGATAGTCAAGGCAACATAAATCTATGTAGTAATAAAACGAATTTCAATGGAAGTAAAGTTTTTTGTGTAGTAATAATGAAATTCAATGGCATTAAAGATCTGTATAGTAATACTTGCAAATTTAATAGCAATAAATTTCCTGTAGAGTAATAATAAAATTCAAAGCTAAATAGGACCAGTAAAAAGGATGCCAGTGCCATGCTTGGATGCACAGTGCACTGGAAAAATGCATTAGCTAATATTGAGGAGCAATCGTTTCAGAAAATCGTTGAGAAGAAATCATTATTCAGCAATTCATTAAAAAAAAACGTTTAAGGAGAAAGCGTTATACAAATATCATTATACAACAATAGTTATACGGCAATCTCATCATGTAGCAATCGTTATACAACAAATCATTAAACAAGAGCTCTTTTGAGGAGAAATCGTGGTTCAAAAATGCGTTATTTAGCAAGGCGTTATATAGAAATTGTGTTATACAACAAGTGTGAGGAGTGGCGTTACTCAACAAATCATTTTAAAACGTTATACATCAAGGATTGAGGGCCATAGTTTATACAAAAAGGATTTAGGAGAAACAGGTTACACATCAAAGCGTTAAGAAAAAGGGCGTTGCAAGACATGAAAGGTTTATTCGTTAAGAGTTCTGGCGCAGAGGTACAAAGGATCCAAGATGCAAGGCAAACAAAAAACAAGGCGCGAAGAAAAAGGAATAGTTCGTTGGGTAAAGAGAAAGGATCCTACAGTTATTATCCATGCACATGAAAGCAGGGCATTTGAATCTAAATCTTTGACACCAGAGTGAAAGATAGTCGATTTGTCTCCTGGATGACTGTTGAGGCACATACTAATAACTTAAGGGATACAATAACATAAGATAAAACACAAATCTGCATCCATACCTTCTTTGTGGAGAACCAATAATAAAATAATAAAAACACAATCATGGAGTAAAGAAAATGCAGTATTAAAACAAGGCTAAGAACTAAAATTTAGAGACCCTCTTGCAAATTCACACGGCGCACTATCGCCTAGATAAAATTCTTATGCATAACTAAATGAGTTTTTTTCTTTTAACATCATCTACGCAAGAGAGTTTTCGACAATAAGGAATGCATGAACAAGAAATTGAGATATTAATTAATACAATTATGCACATGCGTATCGTAGCCAATTGTGAATGCTCTGAAGTCATTGTCTCACGCGTGCTCCGTCCAGCTCTCGCTTTCCAACCGATGTGACCTCACCGGTACCTCCCAGCCAACACTAGAGGTACTCTTCTTCTGCTTGAGTCCCCCGAGCCGAAAAGGGGCCACACACACAATACCAGAGAATGCTAGCACCCAAATCTCCTCGCAAGGTCGAGCTACCACTCGTTACCCGAGCTAGGTATCCCAACTCCCACAAGAGAAGTTTAGTCAAGATGAAATTTCAGCAATGTAACGTTACACAAACAAGATATGTCCCCTACTCCTCCTCCGCCATCTCTTTTATAGAGTTCGTTAGTCATTAGTTTCCCAAAACTTCATTAGATTCCTTTTTCATTTATTTAATTAGTAAAAACCTCCCTCGTACACATGTCGCTTGATCCCCTAGTTGCACCAGAAAATCAATTTTATTAATTAATTAATTATTCTTATTTCCTTCACCCACCTAAAAGCATTCCTAAAAATGCTCCTCGGTGTCCCAATATTCCCTTAAAATTCTTAAATGACTTACACCTTACTTAATTCCTAGTTGAGTTCATAAATAGAAAGTCATGAAGGCTAGATTCCTTACTAAGTTGGGCATTCCCCTTTTTCTTTAAGTTTCCCCTTTTCTTTAAGTTTCCTTTTCTCTTAAGTTTCCTCCTTTTTCCTTTTTAACTAAAAATCAGTTTAGTAAGTGTAGATAAAAACAACCATTTACCCTTTTTCCTTTTTAACTAAAAATCAATTTAGCATGTGTCGATAAAGACAACCATTTACCCCTTTTAAGAAAATTTAATCCTCGATTATAATTTTTACTTTAATAATTAAAGTTTGAATTTCTTTACCCCCTTTTTGTTATAAGTCTACTTATTTTTGTTCAGAGGTTCTTCTTAGACCTAGGTTTTAAATTCACTAGGTTGGGAGGAAATTCTTAAGGAAAGATTTGCTATTAAACTTACTCATCACTTTATTCATTTTAAGGCCGACTAGGTCCTACGGAGGCATAGTTTTCTAGGCACTAGGTTTATCAACTTACCAGTTAAAATCACGGCGTGCCCTTCAGGACACACTAAGTGATCCAAGGGTGCCACTCGCCTCTTTCTGTTTTATTTGCGCGACGTTCCCTTCAAGACGTACTATGTGCTCCAAGGGTTCCACTCACCTCTTTCTGTTTTATTTGCGCGACGTGCCCTTCAAGACACACTACGTGCTCCAAGGGTTCCACTTGCCTCTTTCCATTTTATTTGCACAACATGCCCTTCAAGATGCACTATGTGCTCCAAGGGTTCCACTTGCCTCTTGAATGAATTTCATAGACGTCAAACCCCTGGATTCAATAATCCGTCAGGTGATCTTGTGGGAGACTAAGGGCCTCTAAGGAATAAGGCCCCTGCCTTATTGCATGCCCCTTACAATCATCATGAGTGACTATCATAGTCTACCCTCACGGCATCGTGGGTCTTCTCGAACTAGGTAATCGTTAACCTACAGTTAGAGCCATGGTGGGAGTGCTAGTAGGTTGTGGTATGGATGTTGCCACACCTCTCCCTCAATGTCTCTGGTTGTCGTGCATGACCCCTCTACTACACATGTGAGTTTGGTCAACAAGCTATCATCATCCTGCATCCATCAACGAATCATGTCAGCAATAATAATCAATCATCGTAACATCTAATCATTTGTACACATGTCATATCAACCACATTCAAAACCTAACAATCCACTCCCTGACTCGATCTAGAGTCCAAGGGGTTTCATCGATGCCTCTGCATCCTCAATGTACAGAGTCCTGCACACTCAGGAAAACCTAGTCAATAGCACCCGTCTATGTAAATACAAAAAAATGACATATCATCAATCCACAATATCTCATAATCATAATCAAAACAACCAATAGTATAATAACCCAGATCACTTGCATGCAAGTGTCCTCAAAGTATAAGTTCGCTCGGTTCTCGCAAGAGCGGGATGTTACATATAGAGAATTTTGTTATTTTTGTATTCATTATTTATGAATTTTTTTATCGACATTTAATAGGTCAATTTGGAGTTGTTTGATGGTATGTTCTTAAAGAATGCATAAATTAATAATAAATCATGTTAGTAGACTCCAAATTTTTCCATATCAAAATTTTATTTGTGGGAAAAAAATAATGCTACGATAATCTATATGGACTTTGGTAATACCCTACTATTTTTTGTATTTAATGGATAAATTGTGTGTGTGTGTGTGTTTTAAATTGGACCAGTAGAAAAATGTTGCGTAAATCAAAAAAAATTGGGGGAACTCTAATTTTTCTCTACATTCCTACTTAATACAAAAAAATGTACAAATACCCTCTTGAAGAGGATAACTCAAATTTGTGCATCAAAATTTTTCTATTTTTTTCAATTGTGTATTTTTGGAGATATTGAATTTTCATTTCACTGATTTATGATGAGATTAAAATGAAATATATATACATTTTAGAAGAAAATTAATATGATGAAATCAGAGAAAAATTGTATGGTTGGAAATTATATTAGATGTTGAATCTAATAGTATTACATCTTACTACAATTGTAATATTTCATAGGGTCCACTCCTTCTGAAGTTGAAGAAACTTGGAAAAAATCTATGTTGATTTGTTTTTGAAGTATTTCTAGGTTTTTAGTTGAATGTTAACTTATTTAGCCAAAAGTTAAAATGAACAAAAAAATCAAGTTTTCAATCGAACATTTAGTTTTTAACAGAAAATATAAAGGTAAAGATTTCATGACAAATAGTTGGTCGAAAAGATGGAAAAAAAAGAACTTTCATTTCACATGAAATTGATACTTATAATTTTGACTAAAAGAACAAGTATCCAAATAAAACATACACCACTTCATTATGTTCCTAGTAGGGTGATCCAGGAGGATCTAAGGAATGCTCACAGAGATCCAGGAGGATCCAAAATGCTCACAGAGGTCCCAGGGGTCCATAAATGTTCAAAATTTGATTGTCTCACATCGTCCCAAAAATTACATCACTGCGTAGAGCTCATCGTCCACTTTCCAACATTGCAAAAGGAAAGTCACATAGAGCTCCTATGCAAAAGTTATGGGCAATCAAAGTTTAAGTCAACCCATGTCAAAGTCAAAAATCAAAGGGGTAAAAGGATAAGTGTCATGTTCGTGCAATGACATGTGGCACGATCATACAGGTGATGTGGACACACCCCAAGGTGCCATGTGGACCGATCGTATAGCTGACTAGGAAAAACAGGTGGTTCAATCATAGGTTGAAAAATGGTATCCAAGTGGTATCCAAGTGGTCCAATGGTTTTTTGACATGTGGTAAGGTTAGCAAATGAGAGGTTACCATGTGGCAACCCCTCATTGGCCAATAACGGTTTATGTTATGTAAAATTTTATACATTTCAGGGGAATCGAATCTATGACCTTTGTGACCACCCAAATTCTTCACATAACCCTCCACACCAATGCACCACGCAATGTTTATTATTATCCATATGGAAAACAATGTATATATTTTAATATAAGGTTTTATATGTGTGGCCAAAGGGTCGAGGGCCTAATCCCTCGACCCTTGGCCCATGCACATACCATGCAACCAATATATAGAGAAGAGGAGGGCTTAACACATATATTTCGGTGGATTTTATATAACCAAATGTTATGGTTATAACATATAATATCTGTTTCCAAAAATCGTGTGGTTGGTAAGTTATATATAACATATAGTTATATGTTATAATTAAAACATAACCAATGGAATATGCATGGAAAGGAATAGAACCTGTAACCTCCACTAAGTTAGCACATGGTTCTAACCAATATGCCACCGACCCATATATAGCGGAGATTCTCGCTAAAATTAGTAACAAGATGCCCACTAAATCTAACGGGAGGTTGGCCGATCTTGCCTATATATTGGAAACGGATCCCAATGTTTACACGCATCCCTATGAAAATGTTTCAAGGTGCATAGATACTAAGACAAAGAATGGATCCTGAGACTATTATGGTATGGAAATATGTTCAAGTACAAGCCAAGTTTGGTGTTGCACCGTAAAGCGTGTCGAATGGTACCTTGACAAAATTTCAAGTGTTTTATATCAATTCTGCATGATTTTTTGCAAGGATCATGAATATGAAGTATGTTTTGTTATTTTAGGTCATTTGTAAAATGTTTTGCTCAATTTTTCATTAATGGTCATTTAATGCATTGTTTTGCATACTCAAGAGCGTGAAATTGAGCTAGTTTGGAAATTGATAGACTTTATAGTAAAAAATTACAGAATTTTGCAAGGATTTCAATGGTGAAGTTATTTTATTGTTTTGAGTAATGTGATTTAAGAGAATCCATTAAATTGGTATATGTGATTCATTTTACATGTGTTTTTTATACTTGAGATGGGGAAGGCAGTTTTCATTGGAATGAATGGAACTTAAAGATGTAAAAAATAAATTTGTAATTTGAGTTCTTTTATTTTTTGTTGTGTCATATCACTGTCATCAAGCATATAATATTCAATTTATGAGTTTTTGGGTTCAAATCACGACATCATAATTTTGCAAACCACCCCAATACTATCAATGAATTATTCTGGATCAAGTTAGATATTGCATCTATATATGTAAATAATTAAGTGGTGTCTAAGGATTTTTGGATCATGATGGTATCAGAGCTAGTTTTAGCGTGTGTTGCAAGTTGTTGTTGTGATGAGATCCAAGAGTTCATTTGGTGAAGATCTTGAATTATCTTTTCAAGAAAACAAGATGAGTAACATTCTCATGAAATTGAGGCGGCAAAAGAACATTAACCAAAAAATCCAAAGAGAGAATTCTAAGTTAAGAATGCAGTTGCAAGCTCTTGAGGAAGAGTATCAAAGGTTGCAAGATTGACTGTTATGTCATGAATATTTACACATGAGTATTTTTCATGAATTAGAGAGAAATTTGCAAATGGCGCCATCAATCAGTAAAATTGGACAAGAAGAGAATGAGATAGTCTCTATTGCATTATCTCCTTCCAAGAACATGATTGAGAAAGAAGACTCTTCATATTCTCATCAAGATGGAGAGTGCTTGAGGGCAGCTGAAGCAAAGAGAACCTCTAATGAAGAAGTCCTACATAAGAAATTGGCCTTACCTTCTAGTCCAGAGAAAAGCAACATGTTCAAGTCATCTCGAGGGAAAGATGTCCATGCTACAGACGAAGGAATGAAGACTTTTTCCACTGGTGAATGGTTTATATATCCATGTGCTTCCTGTAAAAATAACAACCATGATGTGGAGAAGTATCTGAGAATAAAATATGTTCAAGTAAATCGCTCCTAAGAAGAAGGAAAATCATTCATCAAGTCAAAAGAAAAGGAGGAATGATAAGAAGAGGTCGTGGAACAAAACAATCTGCTCTTATTGTGGTAAGAGTGGACACCATATTAATAAGTGTTGGACACTTTACCCGGACTTATGTCTGAAGAAGAACCTTGAGGATGTGAAGACACGTCTAAGAAGACAAGCAACAACAACTCCAGATGAAGTCAATGGTCTTCCTGAAAGGATTGGGAAAGAATACTTCCTGATGGCTGGTCTTGGAAAAGTGATATATGAAGACATCGAAGAATGGTTCATGGAAAATGGATCATCTCACCACATGACAAGGATGAGATAAATATTTTTGACTTTCTCAGAATCCGACACAGATTGCTCTATGTGATCTGGAACCAACACTAGACAAGCAGTAAAGGGCTATGGATATGTAATATCCCAGCTCGAATCAGGAGTATTTCTGGGAATCAAACATATATTGTATGTTCCATAATTAAAGGTAAATATGCTCTCAGTTGTATCATTTGAGGATGAACTCTATGCATTTTTATTCCATAATGGTTGAGTACTTGTGTATTCAAGGGAAGCTACTCCAAACACAACAATAGTACTTGGTATCTGAAAAGAGAGGTTATATAGGTTACTGGGAAGACCAATAGTTTGTTATAATGGTTACTTGGATTCAACATCAAATTATGCATCAGATTCAATTTTAGATTCAGCATCAACGTCGGAGGCATTGTCAGAGGTCGAAAGTTGCGAGACTCCTCCCACTACATTGGGGAGAATGAGTCCATAAGTAAACCATCTAAAAATTTTGTAAATATGTATATTTGTAAAAGTAATATGCATATGTGTAAATCTCCTAAATTCTATTCGAAGGCCTATAAGTCAATCATTGTAAATTATAAGACTGAGAGGGACTCTATAAATTTCTATATTTCCACCTTGTATGAGTGAGAGGAATTTTGTAAAGAGAGTTTCTATATTTCCACCTTATATGTTGTAAAGAGTGAGAATAATATCATTACAAATTTCTAGAAAGTCGCATTTACACTTTGTTATAGAGTGAGAGGAATCTTGTTAAAGAGATTTTTGGATAGTTTCCTATACATATTGTTTTACAGTGAGAGGAATCTCATTGTAAATATTTTTAAAGCCTTTAGACAACAATATCGACAAATGTATTTTCTTGTAATCAACGAAAAGGCTACATATGGATCGAATTGTCTAAGACAACATTCTTGATTATGAAGAATTGAAAAAGAAGGAACAGAAGGATGCAGGTAGTTGGAACATGTAGTTCAGGAGCGGAAAGAGCATCGAAGTAATGTGAAACTTTCTAGAGATGGTAAAGGATAAGTGATCCTCTTTAGAAATAAAAGGCACATAAAGGTGCATTCTATAATCATCTTTAAATATTATGTCATGTTCATATGGATGTATACCTTGAACATAAGAAATCAAGTACAAATGATAATAGTACAAGAAGAATTGTTTTCCAAGGCATGAACGACAATGAACAGAGTATCCATTTAGGGAATTCTATAGATACATCAACAGTACAAGAACAGAGAGTCCAAATGGGCAAGGCATAGATCAACATTTGACTTGGTCTCACATTGGCCAAGATAGACTATCTTACACAAAAGGAGATGGGAGTGGATGTTGAAATATAGAATACAAGTATTGCAGAGATTCAGTGAACATGACTTTTGTTGTCAAGGAATCTATAAGCCAAAACTAGAGCTATATATATCATATTAGCTACAGTGCTAGAGGCCAGAGTCAAAGCTATATTCCAGAGAAGTAGATAAAAGTGCATTGATCTAGTACCTAAGATTGAATACCCAAGATGAAGACTTATTTCCAAAAGAATCAGCAAGATGGAAGATGATGAAGCTTCATCACAAAGTTGTCAACTTTCCAATGGAAAAAATGACAAGTCACACGGGGCTCGTATGTAAAATCTACGGGTAATAAAATTTCAAGTCAACCAAGGTCAAATTCAAAAGTCAAAGGGGTAAAAGGACACATTTCATGTCTGTACAGTGACATGTGGCACAATTGTATAGGTGACGTGGCCACACCCCAAGGTGCCACATGGATTGATCGTACAACTGATTGGGCAACACATGTGGTTCAATCATAGGTTGAAAAGTGGCATCCAAGTGGTCCAATGGTTTGTTGACATGTGGCAAGGTTATCCAATGAGAAGCTTCCACGTGGAAACCCCTCTGCTAGTGGAGAAAATCCCCCTATATTGGGTCGAGGTACATGCAGAGCACTGGCTTCCCTTAAAAGACAATTATATTTGTAAGATACCCCAAAACTATCTAAATTAAATGACAAGAGAGAGGAAATAAGGTCAGTAGGTGTACCTTTGGTCGTTGCGGCTAGTGTAGACCTATTTCGCCTTTGCAACTTCCTATATTGCGGGTCTCCTCCCAAAGTCGACCTGCAAAAACTTAGGAAAACAATGCTACAACGTATACAATCTCTACTTATCACTTTCAATATTAAGATATAGACGTAAATGCATTAATCAATAAAAACATAAAGACATAATGTATTGGGATAGGAAATAACTCATTTATTCAATATGAAGATAAAAAAGATTACAACCTTCTTCGGAAAACGCTTCATGAACCAGGTATGGGATCCTCTATCATTTCTCCAAGTGCATCATTCCCATGCTTGCTTCTCACAACCAACTAATCTCTTGGGAAAAGGGAAAGGGTTGTATAAGGAGAAAGGGCTAGAGGGGAATGTTGAGGCCAAATCTCATAAAGGGATGAAAAACTTGGGCTAAGAAGGGGAAGAGATTTTGGAAGAGTTTATTTGTTCTCTTACTTGATGTTGTAAATGAGACCCCAAGACCTCTTTTTATATGAGAAAAATATGGTTATTTGGTTTGGGGATGGGATACAATGGGAAAAATGGTTGGGAAACCCTCAATAGCCCGTAAAATTCATCGAATTCCTTGCAATTTTATATTTTTTGAAATTTTTGGAGGCAAACGTAGTCTAAATAACATGCAGCTTGCGTATTTATGTGAGCTAACTAGTATGCATCTCACGTGTGTATGCGAGCTGTAGTTCAGCAGGACACATACATGTTCCAAAAAATGGTTTTTTAAGAAGAAACTTCAACAATATTTTGGCAAATTATGTAAGTGGAAAGGCCAATGCCATGTGTGCATAGGTAGGGCATTTTTGGACTATACCATATTCCCCCTAATGTGTGAGGTCAGAAGAGAAACTGATGGCCGAAATACATTACAATATATTTACCAGTGGGAAGGCACAGATTCGAGTGAGCCTGGGACCAGAGTTCGGGAGCGTGCCATCTTCAAAAAAATTATAATCTCTCTAAGGTGGGCATACCCATGCTCAAGATGAACTAATCATGGCTTCCGATCAAGTACACTGCAAATCCATGTCATATAAAATCCTAGATAAAGTGTATCCGTGAGAAATACACAACGAATCTACATCTCAAAATCAATCGATGATATACAAGTACAATATTATATGCATCTTCAAGAATCCCCTATGCCTATGGCTAGAGATGAGGATGTCATAGCTCGAGAAACAACTTCAATATCTTCAAAAGATCAAGTAGGAGTACAATAGGAGTGTAAGACTCACTACTCTGAGGTCTTCGACATGTCGTCAGGGAAAGACTGGAAGATCTCGATCATCAGGCATAGAAATTCATTTCTTTTGAATTCTAACTTGACTGGACTCTCGGGATGGCTGACTCATGAAATTCAAGAGACAAACTACATAATGGTCGACTCAGGTTGGATAAAACTACCCTTGGAAAAAAGCACGAAACATTATGAGACTTAGGCAACATAACATTGGCATAATTATGTGATACAGGAGGCACCACAAACTCTTCATATGTTTGGAAGAGTAACCAAATGAAGGAGGACACAAATCTATGTAATGAGAACAACTTCCTAAGGTCATACTAGATCCCAATGCTTGGAGAAAAAATGGAAGGATGTGCTTTGGCCAAGGGCGACTATCTTGCTACCAAAAAAAAAAAGAATGTATATCTCGTCCCCTCTTTTTGGA
>ML870339.1:8049-20176 GCA_009831015.1 Picea engelmannii | reverse complement strand
CTAATTTTTCCACCCAAAAAGTACCAAGGTAGATGACAAATTATCTAACAAAAAATGCACTTCTCACTTTTAGGTTGTAATGATGTCCTTTCTCATCAGGAATTTGAACCCATACTTCACTACTAAATATACGAAAGTGACTTGCATCTAATTTAATTTTACTCCATTCTTCTTTTGGTGTTATATTTTTTAAAATATTTATGGGAGTGTGATTGACTATTTAATTGGCACAATGTCTTCTATCAAAAGACAAACTGTACATATCAACATATACCAATATTTATTAATAAATACAACCTGAGACAATATGACACTTTGATCCTTTGAAAGAATGTGATGTAGATTATGACGAGATGAGTCGGAGCACAAGCTTCTCCAGTTGTGGCTAGGATTTTCCCCAGCTGTCGTCCCGGTTCATTGTCGTCACACTCGCCTATGGAATCCTTCGACCATGTCCATGTTGTCTACTCATGGGACTTTGGAACCCTAAAGTATCATATTGTTCTCTATCACCATATTCGTCTTTATAAACACCCATCGTCATATCGAGTTGAATGATCGATGGTCTATGGAACCTTGGATCGTCTTTGGCTTATGGTGATGTGTTGGTAGCAGCTTTCATTGGTCGTAGCTAGACTCTTGAGTATCATGGGAAATCCCTCCATCGAAGTGGGAAGGTGTGTCAAGCATGTTTATTCCATCTCCTGTCTGGACTTATTAGGGAACTATGTGGCAAAACATAATTCTATCATTTTGACAGAGCGTGGTTTATTCGGTAATTTCTTAGTCCTTTGGCCCAGTCCTAAGGTCACTCTTGAATGGATTTATGATAATTGGCATGTGCAAGACCCTCTAGCCTTTTATTGTGGGAAAGGATTTTATGTATTTATTTTTAAAACCATTGAAGATTGAGACCATATCTTCAGATCTAGCCCTTATTTCTTAGGATCCAAGGGAATGTTTCTTTCCCACTAGACCCTTGACTTCAACTCAGATATGGATATATCTTCTACTTCAGTTTGGATTAGAATTCTTTAGCTCCCCCTTATTTTCTAGGGTGAA
Organism: Picea engelmannii; assembly: GCA_009831015.1. Classification (NCBI taxonomy): domain Eukaryota; kingdom Viridiplantae; phylum Streptophyta; class Pinopsida; order Pinales; family Pinaceae; genus Picea; species Picea engelmannii. The sequence goes on along the minus strand of ML870339.1, from coordinate 19,114 downwards.
GCCTCCTTCGAAGCCATAGGAAATAAGATGGGTCAATTTATAACTCATTCTCAACCAAAGGACAATACCTACACATGTGCCAGAATATATGTAGACATGGAATTTCCAAAGGGATTGCCAGAGGTGATTTAGCTCAATATATATGGTTGAATTCATTTTCATGCCCTGGACTACAAGAAGGTTCCTTTCAAATGTAACAATTGTCATGAATATGGGCACTTCGCCAAAAGCTTCCCCAAAGCTAAAGAAACTCAGTCGTTGCAGAATAATGTGGATCAAGGATTCAAGCATATTTCAAGAAAGTGTAAGAAACAACAACCCAGAGGGGATCAAACTAACCACAGGTCTCATGCTTGCCCATCTATTCCCTCTAATAATAGATATGAATCTTTGGAATCTTAAGACAAATAATCAAAGGACTCTGTGGAGGATGTTCCTCATCAGAATAATCTTGAGATCAAATCTGAGCAGCCAATAAAAGAAAAAAATAATCTTGAAAACTCGTCTAAAGGTAAGGAGGTCCTGAGTGGGGGAAGTGCTTCTTCGCATGGAACAAATCATATGGATATGCGTCCATTTGGGGTTTTCGATGCTCCCCTCTATCCTTCTGTGAGAGTGGAGATGGGAGATGCACGGGAGGGAGAATGTAATACGCCTAGGCTAAAATCCAATTGTAAATGTAAATATAAATATGCTTATAGGCTGGTGAGCCAGATTATTATAGGCTAGAATGTTTATATGATTATTAGGCTAGGGAGCATGGATGCTAAAGGCCATCGTACCTATATTTTAATTGTAAATCATACTCATATTATTAATTAAGTATACCATTGCATGCAGACCGACCAAACAAAAGAGATGGGGGGATAAACTCCACTAGAAAGGGGTAAGGGAGCTACGAGTTTAGGAAAGGGGATAAGTTAAGGGGGCTTAAGCCCAAAGGAATATTTTATTAATATTCCTAAAGTCTAAAGTATGGGATATTCATTTTATCCTAAGTCCCTAAGGGGGAACGTATCACCATGTGGAGGGGCATGTAGTTCCCAACATGAAAAGTGTCAAGTTGGGAACATGCACATATATTTGGGGGAAATTAGTCATTTTCCATTCATTCCTTTAGCATTGTTACCATTATTCTCTCCTACCATCCGAACTTTGTTGTGGCCATCACCATACATGTACTTGGGAAGCTTGGCATTGTAGAAAACGAGGAGCCTAGTTTGACTGCAGGATGAAGAGGCGAGTTGTTAGGCTCGTGGTCGAAGAAGCAGGTTCTTAGGCCTGTAGACATCTCTCTTCGAGTGAGATATTTTATATGCCGAAGAAGCGGGTTTTCAAGCCCATGAGTAGTTTCTCTAGGCAAGAAACTACTCGGAATTGTTCCCTGGTGCGTTGGGAAATGACTACAGGGCTCTAAGACTTCCTGTTCGGACTGTTGTTGAAGCCCTAGAAGGGAAGTGGGGTAGTCATGGGTCTGTTAAGCAGAGAAGGGGCACACTTCCTGGGGTGGGATAGGCATGTGGGGAATCAGAGACTGTAGACTAGTTGCAGCAGTTGGGCACCTTGGACTGAGCAATTATGTTACTTGTTAGACCTTAGACTAGCTTAGTATTCCCTTTTCCCTGTAGATTTTAGCTCTAACTTGAGGGCGATCCACTGCTGAGATTACGAGTAGTGTGGTCTATGGCTGGGAGGAACGTGGAAGGTCTACATGTAGTTGGTGATATTTTTATCAAAGATAAGTGTCAATTGTGTGTTAAATTATGTGTTGCATCATTATTTATCCATTTGTTTTTATGGGTTTTTCCTATGTATGTTGCATGTGCATTTATATTATTATTCTGTATGAATATATGTATTTGCAGAGTATCTATATGTTTCAATTTGGTATACAGTTTGAATTTTTCGTGTGGCATAGACCAACAGGTGGTTGGAGATGCTACAATATGGTATCAGAGCCCCAGTTTTCAACATTGAGTCTGGATGGGTCGAGCAAGTTGAATTGAAGTGAAATTTCAGAGAATTGATTTCAAAGTGGCCAAATTTCAAGTTACAGTGCGCACATGGTAAAAATAAGAAGCAATTGCGTGGAATTGGGAAAAAACCCCAATTTTTGTTGTTAAATTCATGGGAAATCTGAGAAATTTGGCCAAGTGGTGAGATATTCTTAATTTAATATATGTTCTATCAAATTCATACCTTGAATTGGTCGAATTTGAAGTTACAGGGTGCTAGGAGGGAATTGAGAGAACACTTTGATTGTGTTTGAAATCTCATGAAGTGTACCAGTTCAAGAAATCAAGCAAAGGCCAAGGAATCGACCCTGCAGTGGAGAGATCAAGGGTCGAGCCTTTGAAAGATTGAGAAATCCTTCGTTTGAGGGAAGCAGATCTGCAAAGGAGACAAACCACGACAACCGTTGATTTGGGATGAAATATTAGATCTGGGCCATTGGATCAAACCCATATGAGAGGAGAGCACATGATAGAGGAGATCAGATCCTAGTCGTTGGATCTGAGTGCAGGAGAACAAGAACCATCGATCAGATTTCTCAAGCCGTAAGTCTTGGCCAAAGTGTAGTGGATCTCAGACATAGATCCCATCATGGAATGTGAGCCATAGATCTCACAATTCAAATATTCGACACTTCGAGAAAAAAATTAACCCTTGTGTTACTAGGAGGAGAAATCCCCAAAGCTACAAAGTCCCGGAGTGAATCTACATCATAGATCACTGGGAGAGTGCGAGACGTTGGATCCTTGAGTGGTTCGACGATTCGTCACTCCGGGAGAAATTGGTTGTGGTTGTGCGGAGTGGATATTTCCCCGAAGTCCCGAATTCTGGAGTAAATCCTGACCATTGGTTGTTGGGTACACATGTCTATAGATTTCCAAGTATTCGAAAATTCGGCTATCCGGAGGATTGTGGGTGAAATTTATTTTGGTGTGAAAAGTCTCGAACCTCCAAAGTACCGAAATTAATCCTAGTCGTTGATCAAAGGAGAGTCTCAATCGTAGATATTCTCCCTTCACCAATTTGACATTCGACAGTTCAGGAGTGTGGTAGTCGTTTGGAGTAAGAAGTCCCGAAGCTCTGAAGTATCGAAGTTAATCCTAGTCGTTGATCAAAGGACATTCTTAGCCATAGATATATTCCCTTCACCAATTCGACGTTCGACAGTTTGGGAGGTGGTGGTTTTCTGGAGAGAGAAGTCTCGAAGCTCTGCAGTACCAGAATTAATCCTAGTCATTGATCAAAGGAGATTCTCAGTCATAGATCTCCACCCTTCGCTAATTCAACATTCAATAGTTCAGGAGTGTGGTGGTCATCTGGAGTGAGAAGCCCCGACGCCCAGAGTTAATCACAGATGTTAGCTGTGAGAGGAGTGTGATTCGTCAATTTCAGTTCGACGTTTGGTTTTCCGAGAGGTAGCATGTGTTGGATTCAAGAAACTTCTGAAGCCTGGAGTCCCGAATTTGATCTCATCCATAGATCAAGGAGCAAAGTGTGGACCATTGATCCTTGAACTCTTCGGGAGTTCGATAGTTCGGTAGTTTGGGAGATTTACGTGTTGGAGTCATGGAAACTACCGAAGCCTGAAGCCCGGAGTCCTGAAGTGAATCTCCACCATAGATCGTGGAGGAGGGAAGAGAATCCCCACCAACCGTCAAATCTGGCTGCAATATTTTGGAGGAAGGATAGGGAGAAGACCTACACTCGTCGGTCAAAGTCACTTTATGAACGAATTCGGTCGATAACCATTACAGGAGATTGGAGTGTTGAGGTGAATGTTCACGGAGCGTCAAAGTCCTGGAGCTCTGGATAATGCATTTTAGTTGAGTGCTTGGTTCTAGCCCACAGTCACATGATATTTTCGCAGAAGAAAAGGGGCTAGCACCTGTGGTTTTGATTTTAGGTGAAAGGGGATTAGAGTAAAGTGCCCACAGATTTTGTTGGACCTTCATAAAGAAATAAAAATGGCATGTGTACATTAAGAGAGGATCCAACACGGATCTGAGAGCTAATTCGGCTCCAGAAGAAGATCCTAAGACCGGGAGGTCGCGCGAGCCCCTAGGAGGGGTGGGGGTTTGCATCACAGAACTTTGACTGAGACCATTAGGAAAGCTATTAAACCATATAACACAGTCATGGATTTGAATTATAATTTTGGGCATGTTAAAAATGTTTTAAGATGGCACAGAAGGTCCCTGTAGCATTCAAGGCCAAAAACACTAATTGGCCTAGAACTTTAGCAGTTTGTAACTAGCATCCCATAACCCAGAAAGAGGTGAAACTTGGACAGGTTGTCCAAAATTTGTATATGAAGAAACCCAATTGGGATCCTACCAAAAATCCAATGGAACAGGTACAAAAATGCATAATTACAATTTAGATTTGCACCTAGTTGAAGTGTGAACAGGAGAAGTTAATGGGCAATTTTCAAATGACCATAATTTTCTGCTCAAGACTCATAATTGAGCAAGGGAGATATCATTGGAAATGTGTTAGATAGGGGAGTTTGAGTGTCCACCTATAAAATTGACTTGGGTAGTTAATTTTCACAAGAGATCAGAAGAATGAATTATGATGCATTATTGGAACAAATTTGTACATAATTTCATAAATTTGTTAAATTTGTTAGCCTAACAAATTTTGTTGGCTGCAAATTTTGCAGAGTTAACAACATTTAGTTCATAATGGGTGAGAAGGTTGAAATTTAGTTAAATATAAGAAAAGATACTCAGGGAAAGAGTGTTATGAAAAAAATCTTACATAAGATTATCAAAAGCCAAGACTACAAAATGTTAAGGTATGAATCTAGGTGCAGCCATAAAGTTTTGGGAAGCCACTACAGGAAGTCCACTCATGTTAGTCAAGTAGTCAATGGAATCTGGGCAAAGGAATAGATCATGTAGTGAATGAAATAATGAAAGTTCATTCACTCCCAAAGAAACCAATATACAGATTAAGCAATACATTGGAGTCAAATCTATTATAAAAGGAATTGACTATTAGAATGGTAGTAATCAGATAAAGAGAGAGGCTTAATGCATATATGGATAAAGAGTGCATCATCTCCAGGGATTAGATATGTAATTATAGATTAATGCTTCCCTTTTGGTTATCAGAGTGTGCAATGGAAGCATGGTATGAAGGACATCACTTCAAGGGTAAAGAAATGAAGGTGCACATAAGTAAGGAGTGTCGGTTGATGCATAAAACAATATACTATGGAAAGATTAGATCTAGAATGATGCAATAAAACTCCTAGCAGAGGAATTACTCAAAGCTAAATGTATTAGAGACTGGATGAAGTTCATGAGTAAATTAAGATAGTTGAAAGGTATCAATAGATGGATACCAAGTTATACATAGTCTTCTGCAACATTCAAGGAACTGTGACAACAATGGGAAGGATTGTTGAGTACATTCCCAAGAGACGAGTGCATTGACAAGGTACATTGAGATGTTAATTCAAAAGGATTCAAACATGGAGAAGAAGGAATAAGTGCATCAATATGGCATGATGGAAGTTGATCATGCAAGTCAAGTTGAAATCGGATGGGTTAGGACAGGAGAAAGTAATGGTTCATTAAGGAAATCCAAGTGTTGATATGTTTAGTCAACGAAAGGTTGAATCAATTTGTTTCAATAAATAAATTTGCGTTAAATATCAAGGTTATTTAGAGAGAATGACTGGAAATGTAATTTGGTCATGTAAGAGTTGGATCAGAGGGATCCAAGTAATAGTGGAATGTTGAAAATTAATATCAGCATAATATATGGCTACAAGTTTGCAAAGTAGATAACAAAGGTTGGGATGGAAAAGTACTCAAGATAGAGAACAATCAGGCATATTGTTTTATTTTGTAAGAACACAAGAAGATTCAGGAATCCGGGAAGAATTGAAGACTTCTAGGAACAACAAAGAAAAGTGATACAAGGATAAAGAGGTTTTTGCAATTACTGTAGCAACAATTATGTTATGGCATGTTGGACATCCATACATAGTACATGAAATTGAATGCAAATGCATTTAGGAGCATGCTAATGATGCATTATTAGTGCATACAATAATGAATTGACGAATGTCAATTTGTTAATATACATATATAACATAATAAGATTAGGATTAGTCTATTGTTGAATATATATTAATATGAAAGATGTTAATGGTGGTTGTTGTACCAAGAAAGAGAGAATTCTTGCATGTTTGCAAGTGTTGCTACTAATGTTGCTACATATAGGAGGAAGCAACATAAAGCTGAAGAGTGGATTATAAGTCTTATAATATAAGCATGGGAGTTTCTATTGTTATCAATTATCCAGGTAGCATTAAATTCATTTAATGGCAGCTATGCAGGTATGAGTTTTATGTACTCTTATTGCATAATTGATGAAGGGAATTTAGGTAAGAATTTCATCATCCAGTTTTATTTTATAAAATCACATTATTGTATTAGTTGAATGTATTGATGTGAATAAAATACCATCGGGTGTGGTAAATGTTGGAGGCCTATAATAATTATAAAATCATTTTATCATTTGAATGCATACAATTATATAGCTGCATGTCATGTTAATTGGTTATGAGCTAATAACCAAGGCAATAAAAGGTATGAACCTGTTATAGGAATGGATGCCAGAAAATCTAGTCATTTATGAGACCATGACATGGTTGGTTATGGAAAGGTATGGTTATGGAAAGGCTATGTACCACATAAATATCCAATGAACTTCATACTTCTAAATAATATTTGGACTGCAATCTTTTTGCTAACACTAATGAACACCATAGAATTATATTCTTGGTGCAGTGTTCGGGTTGAAAAGGAAGACGTACAAATAATTGAGAAGACAATAGGAAGTGTATGGAGAATGTGTCAAGGCATTGGCCAGATTTCCAATTTACCAACGGTGAGATACACGACTTAGATATAGAGCATTATGAAAATCAATGGAAAGATGCAGTGAATGTATATGCATTAAGAATTACACTCATGCATAGTAAGTGATAGACTTACACTTATGCATAATAGATTGTTATACTTGAGTGCATTATTGAATGCATTTTTGTGAGTTCATGCATACATGTTATTTGATGGAAATAATTATGCTAATAGTTGAAATGTTACAATTATTACTCACTCACAGAGTTGAAGACATTTTAGGGGTTGTTAGACATTGCAACAAGAAAGTTGCAAGTCAAGTAGTCACATGAGCATTGACTACAAGAATTTTCTGTTCAGAAAATAGAGTAATGAACTTACTGATATTAATTATGAATATGCATATGCATAGAGTGGTAATTTTATTCTATTTAATAAATTACTTGATAGCTGGTGATGGAAATTTTTAAGTGTGGACAATTATGGAATTACTTGTGAGCTTTTGTAAGTATTACAATATAATTTTATGGTGCATGACATACTAATAATTTGTTGGATGAATGCAAGCTGGAAAATATTGCAGGAAAAGTGGTCTCAACTATGATACTACAGAAAGCCATGACAAAAATTACTACATGTTGTTGCAACAACCAAGAAAATTACGAGATAGAATTTCATATTTTGGGAAAAGATGAATTCCTTATGAAATAAGTTTGAGTTTCTAAATGAATTTTTATAATGTTCTCTCATAATAACTGTATGTGTGTGATATAGATGAGATAATATTGATTAAAGTTGGAATGCTCAGAAAGAACAACTACTATTGGAGACACTGGAGCCATATAAATGTAGAACCTTGGTGGGGTTCTAATAATGAGTTGGCACTCTCCTTGTGTGTGAAATCCTTGGCAAGATGGATTGTCGACAGACTGTGTAGCAGTGAAGGGATACCTAATCTTGGAAGGGTGAGTGCAACAAGGAAGAGGTAACTTAGGAGTACTTATGGCATGATAGCTATAATAATGAGGGTGTGTCAAATGGAACAGTGATTTGAATTCTTTCATGAAGCAGCTCTATGGAATAGAGAAAAAAATTTCTAGCTATAGTATGAATACATGAATTGGTGCTTGGAAAATAGAGCAACAAGAAGACAACAAGCTTCCAAAAGAAAAGGCTTGGAGATTTTTGAATAATTTGAAATTGTACATGGTATATAATTCACTGAGGACAGTGCATAAATAAGGGGGAGGGGAATGTAATACCCCTAGGATGAACCCCAATTGTAAATGTAAATATAAATATGCTTATAGGCTGGTGAGCCAGGTTATTATAGGATATAATGCTTATATGATTATTAGTCTAGGGAGCCTAGATGCTAAAGGCCATCGTACCTATATTGTAATTGTAAATCATACTCATATTATTAATTAGGTATACCACTCCATGCAGGCTGACCAAACAAAAGAGATGGGGGGATAAAATCCACTAGAAAGGGGTAAGGGAGATAAGAGTTTAGGAAAGGGGATAAGTTAAGGGGGCTTAAGCCCAAAGGAATATTTTATTAATATTCCTAAAGTCTAAAGTATGGGATATTCATTTTATCCTAAGTCCCTAAAGGGGAATGTATCACCATGTGGGGGGCCATGTAGTTCCCAACATGACAAGTGTCAAGTTGGGAACATGCACATATATTTGGGGGAAATTAGTCATTTTCCATTCATTCCTTCATCATTGCTACCATTATACCCTCCTACCATTTGAACTCTATTGCAGTCATCACCATACGTGTACTTGGGAAGCTTGGTGTTGTGGACAACGAGAAACCTGGTTTGATTTCGATTCGAAGAGGTGGGTTGTTAGGCCCGTGGTCAAAGAAGTAGGTTGTTAGGCATGTATGCATCTCTCTCTGGGTGAGATATTTTCTATGTCGAAGAAGCGGGTTATCAATCCCATGAGCAGTTTCTCTAGGCGATAAACTACTAGGTGTATTGGGAAATGGCTACAGGGCTCTGAGACTTCTTGTCCAGCCTGTTGTTGAAGACCCGAAAGGGAAGTGGGGCAGCCGAGGGACTGCTAATCAGACAAGGGGCACACTTTCTGGGGTGGGATAGGCATGTGGGGAATGAGAGACTGTAATCTAGTTGCAATAGTTGGGCACCTTGGACTGAGCAATTATGTTGCTTATCAGACCTTAGACTAGCTTAGTATTCCCTTTTCCCTGGTAGATTTTAGCTCCAACTCGGGGGTGACCCACTGCTGAGATTACAAGCAATGTGGTCTATGGCTGGGAGGAACGTGGAAGGTCTTCATGCAGTTGGTGATATTTTTATCAAGGGTAAGTGTCAATCATGTGTTAAATTATGTGTTGCATCATTATTTATGTATTTGTTTTTATGGGTTTTTCTTGTGTATGTTGCATGTGTATTTCTATTATTATTTTGTATGAATCTGTGTACTTGCATAGTATATGTATGTTTCAATTTGGTATATAATTCTAATTTTTCATGTGGTATAGCCCAACATGTGGCTGGGGATGCTACATAGAAGATCCTAAATCTTCCTCCTATGTAGAAATACTAAAAAAAACCCTCATCCTTATCCACCTCTAACAAGAGCAAGAAAATAAAACATTAATCGTAAAGAGAAAGATCCAGGATTAGGAAACTCAGGGGGCTCCCATCGAACTTTGGGTAACATCGCATATAGTGATGGGATAGCTTGGATTGTGAGTTAATCATGTTTTTCTTTTTCATTCCCTTGTGTAATAAATTTGTAAGAATATATTCTTGCAATCAAGAAGTAGTGAGTTTGAATTGAGGGAAGCCTTGGTCTTGGTTCATCAAATCCAACCTGGTAATTTTGGTTCTTTTCTACCATAGTATAGTTACAAAGCTGAAGATTTTGAATTTTGTACTCTGTCATTAACTTCAACTCGGCCCGTTTAACATATATTTTCCCCAGTTTCTTAAAAAAAAAAATACAACCTAAGACAATCTTTGACAGCCACAAACAATGTCAGCCTTCCCCTCCTCCCTCCTTATTTTAATTTGATAGTTGCTATCCATCAAACAAGTAATCTAAGACTTCTCACATCGATGATATGTAATAAGTTTACCTACTATAGTATTTCAACCAATAACTCAATAGTATGAAACTAATATTCCGACAATCCTTATCTCTATTGCAATTTGCAGATTCTGTTCATCCAAAGGGAATTCAATAGAGTCAATGGAAATCAACGATTGACTTTGGTCCATATCCGTTCGATGATGAATGAAATATGCAATCTAGTTAACTTTGAGTGTCTCTAGCCGCTAGGGTAAATTCATTTAACCTCATGAAACATTTAAACTATTCTCAATAAAATTCAACGTAGACACTATTTTCTCTTTAAATATCCTACAAGTTGCTAGGACTATAAAATCTCCAATCCTTCTCCTCTTGGTTGTCGGTTTTTTAAATTTCAAGTACGGAAATTACTCGATCTGTTTCATGCATTGCATGTGACTGGTTTTTGTGGAGGCGGAATCTGCATCGGAGCTTCTATTCATCACGTTGTTGCAGACCAGATTTTCTTTTGGCATTTCATGAATTGTTGGTTAGAATGTTGCAGGGGACCTCCTATTTACAAGAAACCTGAGCACATGAGAAGAATCTTCAACCGTGAAGAGAAAGAGCACATTTCTTTTAGGGTTGAAGAGGTAGTCACCGATGATATCAACGAAGCATGTATTTTCAAGTTCATGTAAGATGATTTACTAACCAAGAATGTCGAAATCAACGTCAGCCAAAGTTTCTTTTGATGTATCATATTAATAATTAGTTGTAAGTAGTTTTTGAAATAATATTCTATGGATACTCTATTTGTAGGAATTTGATGTTGCATTTGTGCCATTGGAACCCAATTCCCATGAAAATTTTGAATCTAATTTATATTGTAGCAACTAAGTATACTTACAATAAGAAAATGAAATCTTTTCCAAAACATAGTTTCATATTTTTCAACAATGATAGTTTTTATGAATAGTTTGCCAATCTCAAAATTAAATATCAAAACCTCATTAATATTCACTTTGATCATTATGACCACTCCTCTTTAGTGCAAATTAAAGTATCTTCAATGCATCCATAAAAATGTGTACTATAGTTGAGGCTCCAATTGTAAAATATTTTAA
>WSFP011445595.1:0-20176 GCA_009831015.1 Picea engelmannii | reverse complement strand
AATTATTTAAATAAATTTAATGGATAAATTACTAAGTTGATAAGTGGTTAGAAGTGGGTTAACCCTAAAATAAAGAAAGTGGGTTAAGATGGTTAAAAGGTAACCCCTTGAGGAAGCTACATGAAAGTATAAATAAGAGGCAATGCTCTCTCATTTTAATCACACTTGAGCATATTGAATATATAAAGGTGACTGAGGTAACCAAAGGATATCTAAGACCAATTTCAGAGGGAAGGGGAAGTAAAGAAAACCGAAATTCAAGGGAGGATAAATTCTTTTGATGATGTTTTCTAAGGTATGTTATTTACGGGTCATCTCACCATTTCCGCAATAACTTGTTTTATATAATGATTCAGACCGTGAAATTGGGAGGCCATTGAGGAAACATATTCAAGTATCTGTGATAAAATTTTCAGCTTGTGGGTCTTTGTAATTTTGGAGTTACACGTCGTGGAAAATAGGATTTGTGGGTAGTCCTGAAACTAGTCTAAAACATGTGTTTCGGTTAAAAATGTCATAGTGTATTCATAACATATATGAATTCCATAAGACCAAATGTATTGGTTAGAATACATTATGTAGTATTTTTTGTACAATTTTCAGATCCATACAACAAATATTCTGTGTGGGGCACACTCTACACGTTCACTCTCTAGAATAAGCCATAATTCAACAAGATATGCCATTTTTGCTATAACTCCTTTTATGAGAGGTTCCAAGTAGTGAAGTCTGGAGGAATTGCACAAAAGAGTTTGGAGAACATTGTGTACCATTTTCGTATCTTTATTCAGTATAGGTACATAGTTATGATTATTTCAAGTTAGGGTTTTTGACTAATCCAAAATTAGTCATGTGGGACTAAAGTAAAGTTTGATGAAAATGTTAGTCTCTTGTTGTTAAAGTTAAGGACGGTTTGTAGTTATCTGATCTTATACACCAGGTCTATTACAGAGTTACAAATCAGATTTGGATGATGAAATTGATGAGGGCTTTTTGTTGAGGTACATGTTGGGTATATGGTTGAGACAGGTAGTTAATGAGTTTGCACATACATGAGGTGTATAGTTGATGATGTTGGTACATCATGATGAGTCATAGTTGATGAGTAGTTGATACATGATTGGTACATACTTGATACATGGTTGGAGGCACTTGTTAGTAGTATTGTTGACACATGGTTTATGGATGATGTAGCATACTTGTATTGGTATATTATTAGAAGCACATATTGATCTTAGTGATGATTATCAGTTGCTTTGTTATGATTGGTTGATGCACATCTTTGAGAGTTTTCTTGTTGATTGATCTTGGTGAGTAGATCTGATTTGGTTGATAATATTTATGAGACAGGTTGTTGTGACATGCTATTTGTACAGGTTTGGTGCATGGTTGATGCACTTGTTTATGGTACAGGTTGATTATAGGTTGTTTGGTACAGGTTGGTTCATGGTTGATGCACTTGTTTATGGTACAAGTTGATTACAGGTTGAGGTATATGTTGATGCATGGTTGATGCATGGTTTAGGTTATTGGTATAGGTTGTTTGGTGCAAGTTGATTGGTACAGGTTTACAACAGTAAATCTCACAGTGATAGTGTGACAATGATTCCATCATTCTACTTCCGTGTCAGGGCGGTTGGATAGGGAAAGGACAGGTGGTTGTAGCCACCTTCTAATTGTAGTCAGAGAACATAGGGGGTCGTAACCTCCTTCTGGTTGTAGCCATAGAATTGGAGAGTTGGATATTCCCTCAGGTTGTAGCTTGAGAAATTAGCGGGTTGGAGCATCCTTTCAGTTGCAGCTGGAAAACAAAGGAAGTCGGTGCCTCCAATGAATGTAATTCTTAAGGACATATAAGAAAAAACATTTAGTGGTTTTCTTCTGCTTTGGGTTTCCATGTAAAATCATTATTGTATTGTGTATGTGTATGATTCTTCATTTGCTCATTGTTTATTTACTCTGTAGCTATTGGATGATAATGCTACATTGATATAACACTTTCATATTGTGTTTAAAAAGGATTGAATTTCTCTATTACTGATTCACCCCCCTCTCAGTAATCCAACACCCCTGTCTATGCATCTCTCCCTTGGAATCATGTTGCTACACCTAATCATGGAAAGAAGAATAACTCCCCATGTCTTCTCTAAAAGATGAACAATATTCTCTTCCTATAACGATCCTTGGATATATGTATTGGCCATGTACCATGACAAATTTTCCTAGAAACCATAAATTCACTGAGAGAATACATAACTGACACTAATCCTGGGCAGATGAAGACATGCAACAAACCATGCCAGATTCTGCATAGATATATAACATCAAACCATGCCACTTTCAATGATGCTATTTATCTATTCATTCATTTGTAATCCAAATGCCTCTTCATTTTATTGTGCTTTAATACTCATAGGAGTATCAACGAGAACAGTTATAAGTCTTCCCTAATTTATCCTTCTTTTCTTTGTTTATAATTTTTGAGAACGATTTTCAGTGGATCATTAAAATAGCATTGGAAAAATTCTGAGATCATCATCACTCAATTCTTGTAGTTGGTCTACTATTGAAGATTCATCATTATCATAATCATTATTTTGTGTAACAAAAAATTCTTCATCTTCTTCTTTAGATTTTCCTTTTTCTATTTTTGTTTTAATGGGTAGTGGACTATTTATTTGCAGGACATCATAAAGAACTACAATTGTGTCATATTATTCTTTAGGAACCCTCTTTTCTTGATCTCAATTCACTTTATATGCAAAAAATTGATTTTTATATTCCTTATTAGAGTCTTTACCCACCATTCTTCTACTATTAACTTCATCAACATTAGGTGCATCATTTTTCTTTCTTTGTAATTCAGATTTTATTTTCCATGTCTTTTTTTTATTATTATTAGATTTTCATGTCTTCTAGGATTGCATTGGTAATATACATTCGTTGGTGTTATGTCCATGGTTGTTGCGCTTTTGACATTAAATATCGAAGTTTTGCAAAGGATAAAATGAGTTATAGTTTCTCTTCTTTGTATTGTACTTATTGTTCTTATATATTTGGACATTTCTATGATTGTATTGTCCATAATCTTTGCAGTGTATTGCCTTATGTCCAAAATTATTGAAAGAGTAACAATATCCAATAAATGGATATTTATTAGGGGGATTCCTTCCGGTGATTGTATTTTTCTTGTCATATTTTACTCTAGTAGGGAGTGTTCATTTATGTTTATGTGGAACAATTTTCAATGGTATCATCTTTGCCTTATTATCTTCTCTTCTTAAGGAGATTTTTATAGCATCTGCATAACTGATTGGCCTTTTGGATGCTCCTTGTGATATAGTGGTTGAGTATTGGGTGTATCCCAAACTAGTCTTGTTGTTTGGTGACCTCTGACTACTGAGAATTTCATCCAATATTTTTGAACTATTTTCAAATTTTGATCTCTTATTTTCTTTTTTGATGCAGGAGCATCACTCCACCTCAGCAGCGTGCTAGAATTCCAACTCATCAGTGTGCATTCAAAGAGGGGAGAGGTGTCATCCCTCTCATTTTTCCCTCATTTTCAAATTTCAAATGAAAAATTAAATGCATTGAATGTTGTCAGGATGGAAGAGCTGATCCATTTCCTTGGTATAGGATGGAGATAAGGTTGCCTTTAATAGGCTTGAGTTGTATAGATCTTGAGTCTAGCCTCGGATCTAAGATATTGATTTTCATTCAATATAATTAATGAGAGTTAGGTAACTTGGAGGGAAAGGCTCTAGGAGCCCGTATTTGGTAAAAATATCTTTGTATCGAATTTCATTAGGAAGTTAAGGGGAAGGAGAGTAAGGAGAGAAGAGAGCCGAGACTCAGTTGCAGTTTGAGCTCAAGCATTATAATTAGTATTATGATATTAATACAAAAGAACATATTTCTCTGTTTATCAATTTCTGTGAGGTGAATGTTTACTTTATGTTGAATGTGTGTCTATGAATGTATGTTATGGATGTGTATGAATAGTTTCCATCTACAAGGTGAAGATATATTCCACTATCTTTGAGAGTTTCTTAAAATGTTATGGGTTCTTTAGGTTAAGTGCAAGGAGTGCACAAGAAAGTGTTGGAAACTCTGTGAACCAACACAAGGAGTGCATATATGGACTATGCTTCGAGTTCAAAGGAGAACATGCTAGGAGGGAACACCAGAATAGTTCATGACTCAAGAGGAGCCTCAAGGTTGTTGAACACCTTGGAGGAGAAATTTTACAGAGGAGGCACTGAGAGCCAAAGTTGTTGAACACTCTGAATCTCTACCAGGTGGGCATTAAGAAAGTGTAAGGAGTGCACAGAGCCAACACCTTCTAATGTGTTGGATAAGTGAAGAAAACATATTTGTTGAACACTTTGTAAGAGAGATCTTCATGGTGTGCATTGAGCGGATGCATGGAACGCAACAGTGAACCTGAAAGAGTTCAATATTCAGGAGGAAGACCTATCCAAGCAGTGCACCAGGCCAACACTTAGACAAAGTGTTGAAAGAATTTGTCTAAAGGCTCAGTCAAGTGCAAGGAGTGTGTAGAGGTGAACTTGTTCAAGTTAGAATGCTCATAAGATATATCACAAGGAGTGCGCAGGAGACAGACTTAATCTTAGCCCCAAAGATCAGGAGGAGAATCACAAGTCAAGACTCAAGCATTCAGGCTTGCAGCAGAAGGTTCATAGGCCAGAACCTTTGAACCCTTACAGATTTTCCCAATTTCGAGAGAACAAAGAAGATCGTGAGGAGGAGAAAAAATAGCCATCAGATCAGCTACAAGAAGAGATCTAGATCATTTGATCTATGTCCAAACATCAGAAGGAGCGCTCCAAGGATGAGAATAGATTCTAGCCATTGGATCTAAGCACGAGGGATCGACATCTTTCAGATCCAGGTAGAGTGCACAAGCCTTAAGTCCTTTGAAAGTACATAGGAGAGAGGAATTGCCAAAGTCTTGAAGTGGATCGAAACCATCCATCGTCCAGAGAGACAGGTGGCAGAAGATCTGGAGGTCTGAAGCAAAGGCACTCCCAGAGAATCTAGGTGAGCAGAGTGTGAAATTGTCGAAGCTTCGAAGGTTGGAGAAGATTCTAGATGTTAGTGTTGGGAAGAGGTACGTGTCAGCAGATCTGAAGCTCTGGAGAAGTATCACTCTGGGGGTTTTTTAGTTGAGCAGTGTGAAAAACTCCTAAAGCTCCGAGGAGGTTAACTTCGAAGGAGAGGCACTTCAAAGGAAATGAAGTAGGGTGCTTCAAAAATCCCCGACGATCAAAGTAGCAGAGAATATCACAACCATCCATCAGTCAGAGACACGTGGCAGGAGATCCAACATCCTAGAGGAGTGAGCGCAGAAGGGTAGGAGACTCCCAAAGAGCTGGGAGTCGGAGCAGATTTGATCCGTCTATTGGTGAGGATAGGTGTCGCTAAATCCTGCATATCCAAAGCAGAATCCCTCTGGAGGAATTGGAGCATGAAGGTGAAAAGACTCTCGAAGGCCGGAGTCATGAAGTCATCCCAACCATCCATGAAAGAGGATGCATGGCAGAAGATATGCTAGTCTGGAGGAAAGTCACTATTGGAGAAAGTGAAGTTGTTGGAGAAAGAACTTCTGAATTCCAGAGCGTCGGATTCCATCCCAACCGTCCATCGAAATTGGGCAGGTGTCTGCAGATCAAGTACTTCTAAGGTTTGTCACTCCAGAGTGGTCCATTGTAAGGAGAAGAATGGTCCCTGCTCCTTCCGTGAGAGGGAGAAAAATGGTCCCTTGCAAGGAGTAGGGACCATTGATCCCTCTCACAGAATTTGGACTTCGTCAGTTCAAAGTTTGGAAGAGTTAGCGAGTGGTGAAATGAAAACAGCCAACGCCCGAAGCTCCGAAGCACCTTTTGAGGTTAGCCCCGGGTCATAGCCCAAGGTCATATGAAGGAATGGGCCTAGCATAGGGAACTAGCACCTGTTATTCAATTTTCAAAGAGAACAGGGGATTAACAGGATCCCGCGGGTTTCATAGGACCTACGCCTTAGTAAGAAAAGGGGTCTGTGTAAAGTAGTTTTGGGTTCTAGCAGAGGCCCGAAGAGTTGATTCAACTCAGTCATTGAAGATCCTTGACTGAGAGGTCACAGAACCCAAAGGAAAGAGGGGGAGGCTTTATCAAGTGGTATCAGAACCTGATTTTGTTTGCAGAAAGAAGATAAAGGAGATAGAGGAGAAAGTCATAAATTTGATTGCAAACAACAGGAAAAGGAGAGAAGGTGAAAGGATATAATATGATAACATAAAATGGTATCAGAAGTTAAATTTCACATGTAGACAGTAGGTGAAGGGAGACAGAGTGTGATTCTCTGTAAAGATTGTTGCAAGGTGTGCAATATATGGTAGACAACTAGCTAGGTTGTAGAAGAAGATGGAGATCCTCTCAGTTGTAGAGTAGAAAGAAGAAATTTAGGTGGGATGAGGGTGAAGAAATAAAAGATGGCTACTGAAGGCCATAAGTGTGGTCGAAGAGAATACTGCTAGCAGAAAATAGAATCAGAGATGGATGAAGAGCTCAAGGAAATCAGAACAGAGATCGACAGGTTGGCGTTGAAGATGAAACAAGAAGCAAAGGTAAACTGGACATATGAATGGACTTTGAAGAGGAAAGTGAAGTGGCTTGTCCAGGAGTTGTTAGCGAGAAGGAAGAAAAAAGTGGTGAGGAAGTGGTTGAGGCATGTTGAAAACCTCAGTGGCATAGAAGATAAAGTGATTCACATATGTGAACCATAGATTGGGAGGAACCTTAGTGATGAGGAGGAGGTGAGATCAAGAAGAGTTCTCATAGACTGCCAAGAGAGCAGTGGTGAAATTTCAAATTTCCAGGTGGGAAATGACATGATATCAATTGATCTCATAGACTTCCAGGAGGGCAGAAGAGAAATACTAGATTTCCAGGTGGGAAAGGGAGAAGAGAGGAAATCAGATGAGAGTTTAAATAAACAAGGACTGATGACAGGTGAAATGGAGGCAAACGAAAGGCCTCATTCATATGAATATTCATGTGGAATTGCAGACCATGTGAATGGAGATGATGAGAATTTAAATACTTCCATCATAGAGGAGGAGGATTAGAGAAGTGTTATGATTATTGAGGGAATTCAAATATTCCTGCCAACTAGCCAAGCAAAGGCTAGCATAGGTGTTGTTGATGCAGTAAAAAGATAGCCAGGTGTGACTTTCGTAGAGGAGAAAGAGAAGAAATAAAAATCTTTCCAAGCAATAGCAGAAGAGAGACAACCAACTGTGACTTTCATGGAGGAGAAGGAGAAGGTATTGGCATCTTCCCCAGCCGAAGAAGAACAACATTCATGGGAGTGGCTCAAAAATTTAAGCCAGGAAGTTGAGCAGGATATGACTGCAGCACTGGATTCTGCAGTATAAGAAGAAGCAGATGGCATAGACTTAATTGATATGTGTGAAGAATTGGAATCCCTGGAGAGAAGGGTGATAGTGAAAAGTATGCACATCCAACATGCTAAGTTGGAAATAGGTGGAGGAGCATACCAGCCCAAGGAGAAGATGGATGAAGCTGGAGTTGAACCAACACACGAGGAGTTGACAGGACTTATTCTGTCAAAGGAGACAGTTGAGAAGCAACTCAATGATGATATTGCAGAACTGGAGTTTGCAGTAGAGTGGCAAGCTAATTCCACAATAGATAAAATCATCATAGGGAGATCAAGTTGATCTACCCATTGACAAGGAGGAAGTGCACCAGAGAAGGCTACAAAACAAGAGCCAACCAGTAGGGAAGTTGGAGGAGGTGACAGAGGAGATTAGAGAGTTGATGTTGAGGTCAAAAAAAAAAGTTGTCGGTAGGAGAAAGCTAAACAAAAGAGGACCTGAAATAGCAGCAATAGCAGCAAAGGAGAGGAGCAGGAGAACAACTCCAAAGGAGAGTTTGGGATCCAGGCAGATTTCAACAACAGAGAAGAGGAGCTCATTATTTTCCCAGCAGTGGAGTATGATGCAAGAGAATCGTTCCACCTCAGCAAAACGCTATCATTCCATCTCATCAATGCACATTCAAGGAGGGGAGAGGCTCCAACCCTCTCATTTTCCCCTCATTTTCAAATTTCAAATGAAAAATTAAATGCTTTGAATGTTGTTAGGCTGGAAAAGTCAAGATATTTCCTTGGTATAGGATGGAGATAAGGTTGCCTTTAATGGGCCTGAGTTGTATAGATCTTGAGCCTGGCCTCAGATCTAAGATATTGATGTTCATTCAATATAATTAATGAGAGTTAGGTAGCTTGGAGGGAAAGGCTCGACGAGCCCCTCTTTGGTAAAAAGATATTTGTATCGAATTTCATTAGGAAGTTAAGGGGGAGGATATAAAGGAGAGCATAGAGTCGAGACTCTGTTGTAGTCTGAGTTCAAGCATTGTAATTAGTATTTTGATATTAATACAAAAGAACAAATTTCTCTGTTTATCCATTTCTGTGTGGTGAATGTTTACTTTATGTTGAATGTGTGTCTATGTATGTATGTTGTGGATGTGTATGAATAGTTTCCATCTGCAGGGTGAATATAGATTCCACTATATTTGAGAGATTTTTAAAACGTTATGGGTTCTTTAGGCTAAGTGAAAGGAGTGCGCGACAAAGTGTTGGAAACTCTGTGAGCCAACACAAGGAGTGTGTATCTGGAATCCACTTCGAGTTCAGAGTAGAACGTGCCAGGAGGGAACACCAGAATAGTTCATGGCTCAAGAGGAGCCTCAAGGTTGTTGAACACCTTGGAGGAGATATTTTGCAGAGGAGGCACAAAGATCTAGAGTTGTTGAACACTTTTAAGCTCTGCCAGGTGGGAATTGAGCAAGTGCAAGGAGTTCATAGAGAAAACACCTTCTGAAGTTTTGGATAAGTGAAGAAAATAGAGTTGTTGAACACTTTGTAAGAGAGATCTAAAACGTGTGGATTGAGTGAATGCATGGAACTCATCAGTGAACCTGAAAGAGTTCAATATTCAGGAGGAATACTTGTGAAAGGAGTGCACCAGGCCAACACTTAGACAAAGTGTTGAAATAACCCGTCTGAAGGCTCAGCGGAGCACAATGAATGCGTAGAGGTGAACTTGTTTAAGTTTGAAATATCAGAAGATATAGTGCAAGGCGTGCGCAGGAGACAAACTTATTCCAACTCCCAAATCTTAGGAGGAGAAGCACAAGTTGAGAACCAAGCATTCAAGCTCGCAGTAGAAGGTTCAGAGGCCGAAACCATTGAACCCTTACAAATTTTCCCAATTTTGGGAGAACGAAGAAGATTAGGAGGAGAAACAACAATTGTCAGATCAACTATAAGAAGAGATCTATACCTTTCGATCTACATACAAACATCATAAGCAACACTCTGAGGAGGATAATATATTCCAGCCATTAGATCTCATTGCGAGGGATCGACATCCGTCGAATCCAGGTAAAGTGCACGAGCCTTAAGTCCTTTGAAAGTGCACAGGAGAGAAGACTCGTTGATGTTCCGAAGTCCCAAAGTCAATCAGAACCATCCATCATCCAGAGAGACATGTGGTAGAAGATATTGAGGTCTGAGCAAAGCCACTCTGGGAGAATCTAGGTGAGTAGAGTGCAAAATTGTCGAAGCTCTAAAGGTTGGAGAAGATTATATCCATTAGTGTTGGGAAGGGGTACGCGTCAGCAGATTTGAAACTCTGGAGAAGTATCACTCTGGGGGTTTTTCAATTGAAGAGTGTGAAAAACTCATGAAGCTCCAAAGAGAGGAGTAGATCCTGGCCATTAATCGTCAAGAGGCATCTAGCAATAGGAGGTTAACTCCGGAGGAAATGAACTAGGGTGTTGTTGACGAGCGAAATTGACCGTTCGTCAACTGGAAGAGAGAGTCCGGTCTGGGGTTGTCTAATTAACCCAAGTCATTTGGTATGACTCACTCTAACAGGTTTAATGGCTCTGTTGGCCAATCTAAAGTCCTAAAAGAAACAAATAAATAAATAAAAGAAATAAAATAGATAACTAATTACTAAACACTAATATATATATATATATATATATATATATATATATATATACAACTTATTTTAAATAATATTTACACAACAGATCTGTTTCTCTAATTTATGTGCATGTTATACAATTTGTGAGTTTTAATCTGAACTCACAAAAGTCTATGAAAAGGTGGCTCTTTCGATGAAAATAGATAAAGAAAACAAAATAAACTATTTCTTTTGTTTTTCATTTTTTATTTCTATGTATCTGTAAGATTAAATATCAAAAATACTATGGAAGAAGAATATGTAGATGGTGAAAACCAGACCACATATAAGAGTTTCGAAAATAAACAAACAAATAAAGGAAACAAACTAACCTATTAATGAGTTGATCAACATGCATCCGATGTTTGTATGATCATGAATCGTCCATCCAATCTGTCCACGAGATAAATCTGTAGTGAACCTTTACGTTGTTCGTAATAAATGCCTAACAATATATCGACTGCTGGATTTAAATGATAGAATGATAAGATGCAAATATTCACTGTGATATTTATGACTGCAGGCAATTATACATAAGATAAATCTAATTGTAACACCTTCTTCTAATCATTCAACAAAATTAAAGATAAATCTTATCATTTGAATTGAACGAGCGATCACTATTTTTTAATAACTAAAGCATCAAAATGTGGACTATATTAAAAGAAATTATATTGATGACATAATAATTTGTGAAGACAAAATCTATCAACAACTATCGATTTATCAAGATAAACAAACCATAGACGAAAACAACATTTATAGATAGCCAAAGCAGAAATGTAAACATGTGTTATGTCCAAATTCATATATAAGTTGTCCACCTTCATCCCCCGGCCAAGATGTATTGATTAAAAAAAATAATGAGTTTTTAAAGCCTTCAGAAAGGTAACTGTCTTATCTTCTGAGATCAGATATTGATTACAAATATAGAAGGGGGATATAACCACCCAGATCATACTAAATCTTCTAAAGCTAAAAAAAGTTTATTCCTGTTTATACAAAAATGTATCATAGATATGGCTAACAAGCCCCAAAAATGCTTCATATCACTTGGTCACCACAAAATCCTAGATATCCTGAAAAGAAAAGAAAAAATAGAGAAACTTAGATATATATTTAACCATTATTTTGCAAATTTCGAATTAGAATAGACTGGCTACAGAATCCGTTGATTCTGTAGCTATTCTATTTTAGTAATGAAATCCAATTTGTTCAATGAACAAAACAATCTAATTTATTTAATGAATAACCCTATTTTAAGATGAAATAAATATTACCTCTAACTGTAAAATCAAATCAAATCAGATGATCTCAGAATTTATTATTGTTGTTGTAGTCTCAACATTTTTTAATATCACATTCCCTGTAGTTTTCATACATTTCCCTTTTGTTTGAATGACAAACTTGAGCCTATGATTTTCATTTGTTAAGGTGCCAACCTAATCAGTAAGAGATTTAATATGTGACTGTAAAAAAGGTATATCGGTGTAGTACTTGTCAATCCAGAATAGGCAAGCTTCACATTGCAACTGTGTGATGGTCCCTTGGGAATAACCACGGTTGTGAACTAGAACATCCCCAACATGGACTATATATTTGTTACTTAACCTGATACCAGGAAACCCTTCACTATGTTTCAGACAAGGTGATAGATTATCTACGAAGTTGTAAGACTGATCGAATTCTGGTTTGAAAGAAAGAGGGTCTTCCTTAGCAAGAAATCTATCAATTTCGAAATACAAACTCTCATGGATCTCAATCATCTTGATCGAGCTCACATGAGGGTTTGAATTGTTTTGAATCTTCCATGAAATCAACCTTTCAACTCTCTTATTTTTAAAACCCAAATCAACATCACCTTTAGACATCTTGCCTGTAGGCCTGTTTGAATTTTTGATAGAGTCATTAGGCTGTGAAACCTACTCATGGGCCTGCTCAACAAGTTTTGGGTCGAGTAAAGGTTTAATGTGGGTGGACATAACACAGGCCTGGGTAGATGAGGGGAGCGTTGTAGGATAGACTATGGTTTCCTCAATTACAGGTTTGTCAACCTCTTCAGTGTTGGGGTTAGCAAAACCATTTCTGGTTAAAAATGAATCCCAATCATTGTTTTGCAACTTCAATTGATGTGCAAGCATAATTTTTATTAAACCGTGGTGGAAAAGGCTTGAATCCAAATGTTTCTTTTTATACCTCTTAGCCATCTTATAAAGGCTTCTCCATATATAATAAGGCATGTTTAAAGGAAACCCTATGAAATTCATCAGCAGACGCAGATGATAAAGAAACACAAAACAAAAATGGCCTTCACAAGTGACAAATTGATTCAACACTGCAAGTAGACCATGCCATCAGGATTTCAGTAAGGATACTGGCATACCTTTTTCATAGCCATTGATCTTCCGAGATGTAAAGAAAAGACTCCATGGAACCTCTTCCACCTTAGCATTCTTGAACCACTTCTACCCACTCATAGGGAGTCATGTTGCTTGGCTTAAAAATTCCTCTGTGACTTCAAGTTGAATGCCCCCCACCTTAGCTCTATATCCATCAAATGAGAGGGTGAATTCCTGAGCAGTCTGTAGATTGAAACCTTGGAATTTCTCAAGGAAAACGAGCCACCGTGACCCTCGAGATCCTCCCTGGCATCATCGCATAGGAGCAAGGTATGAGTGTCGTTAGGTTCGACTCTAACAACCGGGGCCATGGGAAATCGAAAGGAAATCACCCAAACATAGTGTGTATGGAGGGTTTATAAGAGCATACCAGAGCTATACTCCAAGCCCAAAAATCATCAACAGTTTATGGCGTATGAGCAGAAAATTCATAATGAAAAGATAGGCATTGTTTGAAATGAATGCGAGGGATGTCGCAAAGCCCAATACCAAGATTCAAAATTATGGGCTGACTGTAATTGTATTTCCACCTCTCATACAGTACAGGCCACGACCGGAGCATTAAAATAAAAATGAGTGTGCAACAAAGTGGGTTTGGTCGTAAAGTTTGGGAGAGGGAAACTTGTAAACCAAAACCTAGTGATGAGGGAACATATGACCAAGAACCACACAAAAAACATATCTATGTTCAAATTAAAAGGTCCTTTGTTGATACAAACAACAATCCATAAGCATGCTTGACATTCGAGGAATCAAAACAAAGAGAATAATCTTAATAGCAAAGAACAAGGCTTCATTAATAAAAACTGTCGAGACATTTTGCCTTTCATAAACTTCTCAAATAGAGTGATAATACAACCATAAGTTTTAATGCTTCATTTTCATATTTTCAGTCATGAACGAAGCATGAAAACAAATACAATAGGAAAAACCAAAAACTTACAATTGTCTTTTTGAAAATTTCTTATGAAGAACATAAAAATGTAGGACCCCAATTAGGCAGCTACATAGACTATTATTTTATATAGAAAGTTAAAAACATGTTGGGCTGCCAACAATGGCGACATGCTGGGAGAAGCAGTTATCTCTGTAATACTGACGAGTTCGGGTTAGAGAAATCTTTAAAGTTTTCAAATCAAAGAACAACTAAAAGGTTATTTGAGCATCTTTGATAATCATGACGTAGTCCAGTTTAAGATATCTTTCGTTAAAAAGAATGAAATCCAGTGACGAACTTCAGAAATGAAATCCACGATGTTTAATTTAATGGCTCCAATACTGTTAACAGGGCCATTACTGCTAGTAGGCATCCATAGCTTCGACAGGGATGTCAATTAACCCACTCTGACCTATGTATCCTTTTCAAGAAATTTCAAATCAGAATGAAGGATTCTTATGGCCAAAAACAAGATTTATACCTGAGAATTTTCTTTTACCTGACATCGCTTCCCTGCCAGCGGGCCTGTTCAGTACCTCGACGAAGTTGTCTTGGCATCACGCATGCATTTACCCACTGCCAACAAACTTGTTCAGTGTCCCGACGGGTTTACAAACACTTCCCACAGCTCTCAGAAAAATTATTCACATTCTGATATAGTTTTAAAGACATTCAGCAGAGCGGGGTGACGCTGAAAATTCCATTTTTTTACACAACTTAATATTTTCCAAGCCTTTAAATTTTTCTAGCTAACCTCCATCAAGATCTGAAAATAATTCATTAATAAAACTAATTTTCAAGGACAAGGAGGCATCGTTGAGTTTCTTTTCTTAAGAGCAGGGATAGCGTAAAGAGCTTTTTAAAGATAGTCGTGAATACTTTCTAGTGCAAATTGAATCCGAGAAATCGACTCTCAAACAAAATATCATTTTTAACTAGCCTAGATTTTCAGAGAAAGACAACAATTGATGCTCTGACAGCCTTTGAAAGTTATTTCGAGATGAAGCATTTTGTTCTCTTCTTCTGAACTAGACTGTAATACAGACATGTTTCACTCAAAAAGGCCAATAAACAAAAATGAAAATAAAAACAAACCAGAAAAGAAAACGGAAAACAAAGAAATCAAAATAGAAAAATATGTAAAAAAGGTGTATCGGAGAGTTTTCAGGTAAAATACCTTTTAAGAGCTTGGCCATTCACCGAGAAGGTGTCTGGCTATCCCTCTAAATTCTGCAAGTGGAAAGAACTGGGACCTAGTTTTTCAGCGATTAAGAACGGTCCCAACCACAAGTTTTGGAACTTAGTATGTTCGCCTTTCCCCTCACGAGGTTTGTCCCACTTAAGGACAAGATCACCTACCTCAAAATTCCTATCTGAGGTAGAATTGGAATCGAACCAGCTTTTGAAAATAAGTTGATGTTGATCCGGTTTTAGTTTTGCTTTAGCCCTTACTCCTTCTAACTTCAGCAAAGCATTAATACGACTTTCCAAACGAGGAGAGTCTTCTTCCTGAACCTTCTGCAATAATTGGAGAGATGGAAGAAGAACATGCGGTGGAAGAATTGCTTCCCTACTGTAAACGAGAAAAAAGGGGGAATTGCCAACAACCATTTTCTGAGTTACCCTATCAGCCCAGATTGCAATGAATAATGCATTATGCCAGTTTTGTGGTTTTTGGAGACTGCCCTCTTGATGATCTTGATCAAGTTTTTATTGGTCAATTCCGCCAAACCATTTCCTTGGGGGTAATAGATGGCAGAATACTTTAGTTTTATTCCTTTTTCTAAAGAAAAAGCACTCATTTTGAGAGACGAAAAATAGGAAGCATTATCAAGCACTAGACATTCAGGAATACCGAAACGACTGATAATGTTTGAATTAATAAAGGATATCACCTGACTAGTGTTTACCACTTTTAATGGTGTAGCCTCGGACCATCTGGTGAAATAGTATGTCGTTGTAATGATGTATTTATGCTGCTACGAGGAGGTGGGGTTAATTGGTCCTATCATGTCAAGGCCCCATTGCTCAAAAGGGAAATCCACCGAGACAGGTTGCAGTGGGAATGCTGACTTTTGTACTCATCCAGAAGCCTTTTGACAGATTATGCACTTGCGGTATAATGCATGGGCATCTTTGAAAAGGGTGGGCCAGTAATACCCTGCCCTTAATACTTTGTGGGTAGTGGTATCTCCACCGAAATGCCCACCAGCTTCCCCTGCATGTAATTCTGATAAGACTTTATCTACTTCATCTTTTGCTAGAAAACACATAAGTATTCCAACAAAATTTTGGTGAAACAAAATACCATTAACCAGTTGGAAAGGTGCAGATTTTAATCTCAGCGCTCTCCTCGTTTTTGGATCAAGGTGACGAGGAGATGATTCGTGTATTAGATAAAACTCGATGTCATTGTACCAAGGACTTGTATGATTTTGTACACAACAGATTTGATTTTGATTATGTTGATCTTCAATTAACATATCAGTTTGATTATGTTGTATTATAGCTGAATCAACAACTAATTTAAATAAACCTTGGCCTCTAACAATTTGTACTGGAGTGATATCGAGGTCATATTCTTGTAAGGATGTGACCCGGTTTTCCCGTTTCTCACCCAGTTCTTTCTGTACTAACAAATTTCTGACAACAGGGTAAGGAACAATGACTTTCATCCTAGATTTCAGTAGATAAGATCGAAAATGTTTTACTTCTTTAAAAACAGCATAAGCCTGTTGATCTACTGCTGGGTAATTAAGCTCTACTCCCTTAAAGGATGAGATCATAAAGGTAATAGGAACTTTGTTGTTTTTAGCATTCTTTTGGGTTAGCATAGCGACATAAGACTAATCAGAGGCAAACATGTAGAGAGTGAAATCTCGTGAAAAGTCAGAGCTCATTAGGGATGGAGCCTCCACTATGGCATTTTTTATTGAGTCAAAAGCTTGACTTTCTAGAGGTCCCAAATGGTATTGCACATCATTTTTTATTAAGTTTTGTAATGGCCTGACCATTTCTGAAAAATTCAGGACAAACCTTCTAACAAATTTATCTGACCTAAAAAAGATTGCATAGACTTTTTGGAAGAGGGGGTCGAAAGTTTCGAAATGACTTGAGTCCTTTCAAGGTCAATGATCATCCCTTCATTAGATACTATGAATCTGAGCAACTTGCCCTGTTCCACTACAAAGACAAATTTTTTGGGATTTAGAGAGATGTCGTACTTACAACATCATTGTAGAATAGATCTTAGATGAGCTAAATGATCTCCTTTATTCTTTGAGAAGACAATGACATCATCTAGATAGACTACTACAGATTGATTGATTAGACTGCGAAAAGAAATATCTATCGCTCTCTAGAAAGTGGCACCGACATTTATAAGCCCAAAGGGCATCTTTCTATAGGCATAGGTACCCCATGGAGTACGGAAAGTGGTTTTTAGCTGGTCTGGGGGAGACATTAGGACTTGGTTATACCCTGAAAAACCATATAACAGTGACAATCATTCAAAACCGGATACCTGCTGGAGAATCTATTCCATGGGAGGAACATGGTAGTTGTCTTTATCAAATTCTCAATTTAAATTTCGGAAATCGACACGTAGTCGGATTTCACCACTTTTCTTCCTTACAGGGACAAGATTAGAGACCCACCATGTATGTCTTATCAAGAAGATTATCTTATCATTCAATAGTTTGTTTAGTTCCTTCTTGACCGTTGGTTCAAGTTTTGGGTGCATCTTTCTCAACTTCTGTTGAAAAGGTTGAGTCTGGGGTTTCATGGGAATAATGTGTTGTATGATGTTAGGATCGAAGGTTTTTAGATCATCATATGTCCAAGAAAAGACATCCTTAAATTTATTAAACAACTTAATAAAGGTTGACTTTTCTTTCTCAGAACATCCCATTCCCAAATTGATATATTGTGGATTATCTTTAGTTCCTAGATTTACCTTTTCATGGGTCAAGGAAGAACTATTTGTTTTACAATTTACGGATTTTCTGAATTTATCATGCAAATCATAAAAAAAATCTAATCTTACCATATATTTTGGAATAGAATTTACCAGATCCGATGTTGATTCCAAAGATCTTGGGTCTGATATTACTGTAAAATTGCAGAGTTCTTCGTCATGGGTGCCTTAATCGATAACTGCACCTTGGAAAGTACCTTCCATGTGCAGAAAATTGATGATTTGTTGATCATCATCAAAAACTCTCCAATTAGTGATGTTGTCCAGGATGGATGGTATGAACAACAACTCAACAGAAAACGTGTTTGGAGAAGGGTCTTCTGCAGGAAAAAGTTTAGAAGCGACATTAGCCAACAAGTCAGCCTCAGAGTTATTCAATATTGGAATAGAATTAATGTTAAATGGAGAAAAAAATTTCATTATATTCCATACCTCAACTTGATAACTTTTCAAGTGTGGAGATAGAAAATAAATGGAGTTTCTTACCTGTCTGACCACAATTTCTGAATCGTCGAAAATCATTAAATTCTGAACTCTTAAATCTAGTTCCTTTCTGAGACCTTGTAGGAGTGCCTCGTATTCAGTCATATTGTTCGTGCATTCAAATTCTAATCAACAAGCAATCAAAGTTTTGTTACCTGCTGGATCAATGAGCACACATCCTGCACCGGCTCCTTCTTTAGATTTAGATCCATCGAAGTAAAGATACCAAATATGATTCTCATCAGCTATTGACTGTGTGCATGTCAGGAGTTTGGACTATTGTTTCGAGTCAGTAATGGTAGAAGTTTCAGCCATGAAGTTGCCGAAAAAAATGTTCATCCCCTGCATTTCGGGTGAATTGGAAAAAGTAGTAAATGGTTCATTAAGATCATTAAAATTAGTTACCGTAATCTTGAGGTAACGCTCACAATTGATCTTAATTATATTAGGCTTTCCATTCTCCGGCAGCCACAAATGAGACCATTCTGTCGCAAAGTGACCATGCAACTATTCGGACCAATCCTTACTTAAAAATAAGCCATATACTTCAGAGATATCAACGACAATAATATCAATAATCTAGTGGACTTTAGGGTTAGATGATAATATGATAAGGACATTTTTTAATTCACCTATTACCTTAACATTGGTCCGATCAAGATGAATAATTTTCAGACTCGAAGGTTGAACTTCAACATTGATTTTTTGGCAGATAGACCAAGACATTACATTTGACGATGCACCAGAATCTACCATACAATTATTTACTTTCTATTGAAAATTTCAAAAGTCAACAAAAAGGGTGGGACATTTCTGTGAGTATTAACAACAGAAGTTTGTTGGTTTTTAGTTGCAACCCCTGGAACTATTTTATCTACATTTGTTACACTTTTTACAGCAAGATCTCTTTTATCAGAGGATTCTAGTGTCGTTTTAACAGAGACCTTTTGAGGTGTTTTAGGGTTGTTTTTTGCAAATTTGTTGTTGTTCAAATTGTTGTTTTTGCTGTTTTCTGCAATATTCTGAAGCATCTTTTGCAGAAGAAAAGGAAATTTCAATAATTCATAAACAAAAATATTATCTCTAATTTTTTTGAGATCCTCAATCAAATCATATTCTTAACTTGGAATTGTTGAATTCTGTTTAGTTTCAGTTTGTTTAGACTATTTTTGAGGTGCATTAGTTCCAATTTCAGAAGAGGATTTATTCGTTGTTTTGCTTATGGTATTGTAAGGATGCACCGTTTCAAAATTGTCTTGAAAGATACTATCCGAAAAATGCCCAAAGATGTTGGGAGAGGATTCGTCCTCTTCCACTATTTCTTGTTCAACCATGTCTTTAGAAATATCGGGGGGAACTAAGTTATCATGTGCTTCCAGAATTGTCTAGATAACATACTGTAGGCTTTCTAGATTTAGGCCTTCAGAATTTGAGTTAGGTCAGTTTGTAGGAAAAGGCTTTCTAAAAGGGGGTTTGTAAGACCCTTTTCTTGAAGAAGCTTCTTCTGTTGATCTCCTTAAATCTATAACTTGATTTGACAACTTCTGAACAACCTTGTGTAAACTTTCCAAATATGAACCGTCTGATTGAGTTTTGGTTTGGGGAGGTCTAGGAAGAATTTATATTTTCTTCTTGGAAGATGAGGTGATCTCTGCCTCGTTACTGATATTGTCTTTTAGGCTTAGAATATCTCTCTCAATATGGCTTGCCTCCTCGCTTCCAATAATGTTTCTTTCTTAGACCTTTTTACCCAGATTTCTATGTTCTGGTGCAGGGCTTTGGTGTAGTATGCGACAATAAGATTTTCAGCAGGCATTGAATCAGTGGTGATTCAATTCTTTAATTTTAGAAACCTTTGATTAAAGTATTTTATTTTTTCCTTGGGGTTCATCTTTAAACTGGAGAGTTCCATGACTAAGACTTCGGGGGATTTGTCATCTCTAAATTTCTCATGGAAACAAGATTCGAATCTATCCCAAGATACAATAGTGTGGGGTTGTTGGGAAAAATACCAGGTAGAGGCATTGCCTTCAAATGTGTACGGAAAATGTCTACATACTACATCTTCGTGTTCTAAGCTTCAGAGTCTAATGGATAGCATGAATTTTTTTATATGATCCTCAACGATCTGCTTGGAATATGGATCGAATTTAGGGATCCATTTCTCTAGATGTTTAGGCAAAGGATGTTGGGGTCTAGGTATAGCCACAACATCTTGATCTAGCCAAGGTCTAGTGGGATTGTTTGGATTTTCCATAGGTGTGGGTGGTGTTGAAGGCTGAGATGAAGAACTTCCTTCATCTGACGACTCTTCTCCT
>ML870338.1:439-20176 GCA_009831015.1 Picea engelmannii | reverse complement strand
GAGGTAGAGGTAGTACTGCAAGTACAAGTGCAAGTGCATATGACTTCGTCCATTTTCTTGGAGCTAATTTCTTCGTTTACTTTCAGAGAAGCATTTGAGGCTACTTCATCACACGGAGACGGAGCAGGAGCAGGAGCAGGCAGCACTTGTGCGGTGGAGTCCTCCTGGTGCCTACTAGTTTCCCATATTTTCTCAATATCATTTTCCGGCGGAGTCACAGATGCATTCTGGATTGGATAAGAGCAGAGCGGTAATCGGTTCGATTGGGCAAAAAAATCGCCGAGCGGTTCGGGTTCCCAAGAAGCAGTGGCCATCGCGTCCGGGGCTTTCCAGAACGCACAAACGGACAATACATCGACAGCGGTAGGGTTGAGAAAGGCGGTGAGTCCATGAGCGGCAAAGCGGTTGTCGTAATAGAGATCAGGGAAGGAGACGGCCGCATTGTTCACCATGAGCGCGTCGTCCTCGTCCTCCTCCTCGTCTGGGGTAAAGGTCGTAACTGTAAGGCTCCGGTTCCGTAGAAGCGTGTCGAGGTGTGCGCCGTCTGGGAGACTGCTGAGATTGTCATACGACAACTTGACGTTGGCAATATGGTACTTGACGGCGTCCATGTAGTCTCGCGACGATTTGGAAGCCAAATCCAAGGCCTCTAGAGCTGCGTCAGGCGGAGCGAAGAATGTGTACGAATCTCCAGAGGAAAGGAGGGATTGAATATCGACCATCTCAAGGGCGTTGGCGAAGATATGGTACCCCGACCCTCTCAGCACGCTGATCACCGACTGGATCTCGTCCTTCTCTGGAAGTAAATGATCATCAGCCAGCGCATTCATATGAAAGAATGCGAGGAGCAGGAACAGCAGAAATAAGAGAAATAGTATCACACGAAGCTTAAGCAATAGCAGGTATTCCATCGTCATCGCCGTCTCCGGTGAACTGAAATGAATGCGAGGGCTATCTTCTTCTTTTTTCCTCGTCCTTCCTTCTTTTTCTTGTTGCTGCAGAGCAAGAACAGTGGAAGATGGCAGATCTTGTAGGTGTTTCGCGTACGTATATGCTTCCATATTTATTGATTTGAATTCAAATTTAAAAGGAAGTAAGAGTCCGTTGTGAATGAGGTTGACGGAAAACGGCCGAGGCCTTGTCGAGTGCTCTAAATGATTGTGACTGATGTTGACGGCAAACGGCCAAGGCCTTGTCGAGTGGTCTGAACTGAAACCTCTCGTAAGGCGATTCTTGAATTAAGGTGTTCCTTTCGAACATATTTATTTAACAAGATATTTACGCCGAAAAAAGTATACTTATTGGAGATGGGTACAATTCATTATTTTTTAATCTAAAATTTTAATTTGATGGTTAACAATTGAAGATGTTGACATGAATGTGATTTACTTTTTATAACTTCTTTGTATTTTTGAATGCATCAGTGAATTTGTTTACTTTTTAACATTTACCTAATCATATTAAGAAATTACTGTACCACCATATGATTGCCGCGTTTAACTGATTAACCTTTGAAATTACCACATTTAAAATTAACTTTTAAATTCCTCAATTCTATGTTTGTTTCAACTTCACCAACCACTTTGTAACCGTTCTAATTACATTGACATTCATTTATATCATTAAATATTTATATTTAAAAGATTAATTTTAATTATAATTTAAAAATAACTAATCAAAAAAAGTTTAAACAAAAAGAAGTGAGATGATATAGCTTCTATCCATAATGATATAGCTTGTACTGACCCTTCAAACATAATGATGTATTAGGACCAAGACCATACTCGATACCTAAAAAGCGGTACCAAGACCATTCGAATGCCGCAAAATCACACAATGTAATGTGCGTCAGTGCGATCCAGCTATGTTCACACAATTAGAGTGGTCGCAAGTTCTCAAAATGTCATCTGAATCTTAGGCAAGATTTTAGAACCAGTCTTTGAACCCGTCTTTGTATAGGAAAATATTAAAAATAAAATCTCTGATAAAATTTGAATGATGGTTTTCTATGGTTCATAAACTAGGTGGACACTTATTTTGTTTATTTATTTTCTTTTCTTTTTGATTATGAACACTTAATTATATATTTCAAAACTTCAACTTATGAAAGGGAGGCCTAGCGAAGTCACCCTATACCCTATAGAGTTTTTGTGAACATATAGAATCAACTCAAGAAGGAGGAGAGATCTAAACTAACTTTTGGCCCTAATCAGTTTGGAAACTAAATTGGATATCAAATCTATCAAATAGGAAATCAATAAGCTAATCAAGTTGAATCATGACCGTAACAAAAGAGTCAACCTCATAATTTTTTATATAAAAGAAGAGGAAAGAGGAGGACATGCTAGCAATAGTAAAAGAAGAACTAAAAAATAAACCACAAATTGAAACAACCAAAAAGGCTAGGAAAAATAATCAAGCATAAAGATAGGTGACATACTTAACTTATTAAATCTATAAGCTTTAAAAGGTCGGAATATTTATAAGACCTTCCAAAATTTCCAAAATTTATTGTTAGGGATAAAGACTAAATGATAATAATAAATAGAAATTTGGGACAAATAAAATTCCAAAGAATTCCAAGTAATGGACCAATTGAGTCTCAATGGACGTTAATCATCATTATCATCATATACATCTTTTTATATAGTAATTTCACTAAAAATGTGGTATGTTAATATATAGTAATATTCACTTATGTCCTTCAATATAATTATTTTTATACAGTAATTATTATTAAGTTACCATTTTTTAAAATTTAGTTTTGTAAATGTAGTATGTCAATATGGAGTTGTACTTATGGACCTAACCCCCCAAGTAGGTAGAATAATATATTTCCATGTAATAAATGTCAATATTAATAAGGCCTAGCAATAAGGAGGAATAAGTCTAATGTAAGAAGACCTAATAGAAGCTTCAGCTTCTAGAAGGATCTTCCTCTAGATGGTTCTTTTGATAGACATATTTAATATAAATAGGAGTCGAGGGTATGAGAACTTTTGTCTTGGATATTATTGTAATAGAGTTCTTCTCTCTTGGAGGTTGCCCCTTAGAAGAGACAAGTGAACACTTCTCTCAATAATCAAAGTGCTCTCTCTGGTGTTGTTCTGCTTATATTATTGTTCATTTTCCATTTCTAGCTAATTATTTTTGCTCTGCATACTATTTTGTATCTGGAATATTACAAGTGGTATCAGAGCACCTTCCTCAATAGAAAATTTTGGGTTATTTTTTTCAAGGTAGAGACATATTCCAATGTATTTAAGCTACAAAAATATGTCGTTATGCGCATAAACCCGTGGTCGAGGATTCATACACGTAGGAAATACAAGTGGTACTTAAGCGCACATTTGTTGGCCACCCTTGTAACCCCTATTGGTACCCCTTCAAGTGGTAGCACATCAGACAACACCTGTATACAGATCAACCTAGATCTCCTGAAGCCCTCCATAGATAAACTGATCAGACGCCTGACTTCTTTAGTGCCACCGAGAACAACACTCGGGAAAATATTCTCCAGTATATGGATAGTCGGGTGGTATGACTAAGGGCATTGTCTAGCCTCCTTAGTTGGTGCCCTAAGATATTGGGGCGAGTACTATTGTTGGACCCCGCATATATATTAGAGAGCTATAGCACAGGGAAAACCCTTATCTGTAGAACCCTTGAATACCCTAACCTTTGGGACAGAAACAAAAACAAAACATACAAGATCTATTTTCGCGCAACTATGTCTCCTGCATTCGAGTTGCGAAATTACTACACATTTCTTCATGTTAATCATTTGGGGATTTCATCACTGCAGTATTCTTCAGATCGGATTATAACTCCGCAGGAGTAAAAAAAAAAAGTCTGGATCCTGTTGGCACCATTATTTGAGACCTATTCCATTAGATTTCTCTCTTCTCCCTTATCGCAGGCATACCTATCATTTTTCAACACTTCTTTTTTTCTCATGGACCTGACCCCCTTCCAACACCCTTATCTAGACTTTACCCCATTGGATTCACCTCGTTGCCCTGATCGTTGTGATACACTTCACCCATAACCCATTTTTTGTGTGGTCCCACCCACCCCTTTTCGTATTCCCTCATCATCATGGCCCATACCCGTAGCCAAGACTTGGAAGCTCGCTTCAATACCTTACACTCTAATTTCACAGAAACCCAACAAGAAGTGAGATAATTCATTGGCAATATTTTCACCATCAATAAAAACATCCATTCCTCCATCGTCGCCTCAATTGAGGAACTCAATCAAGAGCTCAAACAAGACATTACTACCCAACTTGAATCTGTCACTACGATGATCTACGCCATGCTTGTTTTTAAGTTCTACAATGTTGGAGCACTTTCCATTCAACTCGCTGATTGAAATTGGCTTAGATCCTCTCATTTCCTCCACAAACATTCGAGGCAGGTCTTGTTATGTTCGCCAAAGGAAAATCAACAGATTTCCCTTCATCTCCACTAATGGACATCGGATCCCGGGCCATTAACTTTGTTGAAGCAAGTTAGAGAACTTTATTCAAACTATGTCGAGTGCATCAGAGCAGTTTCGATCAATTTTTTTGATGAGCTTCGAAGTCGTTGGCTCTATCTTTGTCGATGTGATGACTTAGAAAAAATTCAAAATAATTACGACAATCGCTTCGGAAAACTTCTTATTAAATTTTTCAATCACGTTGGTAGACTTATTATTAACTTTGTTGACCACGTTCGCCTACTTATTATTAACTTTATTGGCGGTTTCAGTGAATTTAGTCTTAACTCTTTCGATCAAAATCTAATTCCTTCTCTTTGTTTTCTTCGGTTGGTCGAGTGAAGTGGGGTTTTCATTTAATGTATCTTGCAACCAAAGAAAAGGAAAATTAAGGTATATGGAAGTTCAATGACTACCTCCTCCTATGTTTTTCAAAGCCAATTGATGCCAAATAACAAGAAAAATGCCTCTTTACATTATCATTTTAACAAGTTTAACAAGGTAAAGTCAAATAATTTCATAAATTTAAATTATTCGAATTTAAACATTAAACCTTTAAAATGAATTGTAAACATAATTGTTTTACTCGTATCAATTTTTCCTGGAGGCGAGAAACCAATAATGTAGACCTGTGCTACCGATGTTGAAGGAACATTTTAAGTCTTCATAGCTTTCTAATTTTTCCTCTGAATGAGGTGTCATCTTTTGTGGTGTGAAGAATGTGGAGAGGCACTTCTGGTGAGTCGGATAACCATTTCATACAAACATTTCATCTATGTAACAACCAAAGTGAAAAGTTCGGGCGAGAAACCATCGGTGATTCATTCTATCACTTTTAGGCATCAGATTCCAATTATGTGAGTTGTGTTAGAATTGCAACACCTGAAATCATACAACTAGATTGTTTCAAGGGTGAAAATTTCACTTTGAAAAGCACCGAAAAAATGAGCTCAAAGGCATTTTTTAATGGAAGTTCAGGTCTCGCTTTTGCTAATGCTTCACCCAAATTAGATTACATTAGTTGTTATACCATCTATTCTATATAGGCTTTAAGTTTTTCCATAGAATATTGGTTAATGTGTCAGTAGTATAAAGTTATAAATCCACCAAGATAGCAAACTGACGTTCGAAGTGCTTAGTATTGTCTAGAAGCTAAAAGGACCAAATTTCTCCTGAGTTTTGTTTCAGAGCTAGCGTAAGACCAATAGGTTCTATGGTTAAGCCATATGATGTTAGACGATACTTTCACAATCACAGTTTAGCTGTAGAACCAAGAAACATAAAACAAACAAGTCGATGTGGTATGTGAATGCAAGTTTCTAGTGATATGGAGCAGTTTGATAATGGTTGCAATATGGAGTAGGTTAGGCATAGTAGGAAATAAGTGGTTAATGATCTAATTAGGAGTGGAAATCTTATTCATTTGGAATGTAATCAGATTTACTGATGAGCACAACAAGAAGGATCTGAGCTGTGAGGAGGATGAAATAGGCCTCAAGGCGAAGGTCAACCTTGTTGATTGGGTCAACATTGACGAGAGGGAGAAGATCACCATTGATGCACTTGGCGACGACAATGAGTTGACATTGTTCTGATGACGTGTCTAGGACAGGCGAGGGAAACTTACCAACATGAAATTTGTCGGTGATGAAGAGGAAAACTTCATCAATATGCTGGGCAACAAAGCAAAAGAGAGGGGTGTTGTTGATATGCGGTGTATTGGTGAAAGTTAAATGGGTTAGTTGATGAAAGGCATGCTCTTAGGGAAGATAATATCATGAACACTATGAATGTGTCAGCGTTGGTCATGCGCACTTTGTTGATGACAAGAAGATCGACGGGTTGAAGCGATCTAAGGATAAATTGCAAATGATAAGGCAGGGAGAGCAGGAGGAAAACTTGGGTGTTGTCATTCATATGATAAATAGGGTGTGAAGGTTCCAGTAGGGATATTTGGAGGGGGCATTAATTTCTTGTCTTAGACAGATGCTAAGAGAAGGGAATTGAGTGGTTATTGTTCACACACAATAGTGCCATTTAACAATGCTTCCTGTGAGTGTGCAATGGAATAACCATAACCAAATGGAATCGTCATTCAATGAATTAGAGGAGAACCATAAGTGAAACATTGACACATGATATCCAGGGTATTCATGACTCTTACCTTTGAATTTTGGTATATCTGAAGGCAGTTTGGTAGGAACCAGAGGCCAATTAGAGTTATGAAAAATTGGATTGTTCATTAACTTAGACAAATATGGAAAATGAACATTTTCTAGAAAAGGAAACCTAGGTTATGAAATTAAGGAGGGAAACACAAGATTAACTAACCCTGAGTTTGTATCCTGAAAAGATGATCTTGGATTGAAGATGGCACCATGCTTCTAGGAAGAGTATGCGGATGGGAAAAAGTTTTGTACAAAACCATGTTGGCCCTGGTTAATTGGAGGAAATCCTCCACTGATCTAGTTCCTGAATGAAAAAATAGGATTTCCCCCTACTGACCCACCTTGTGAAGGAAAAGGTCCTTGCATCGGGGTATTCTGATTGAGAAAGGGGTTTCCCCCTTGCAACATCCTTTGCAAGGAAGAATAACCTTGCATGGGATTCCATTGACCATGGAATGGGTTTCCCCTTACTGGC
The DNA here is from genome assembly GCA_009831015.1 of Picea engelmannii. Lineage (NCBI taxonomy): Eukaryota > Viridiplantae > Streptophyta > Pinopsida > Pinales > Pinaceae > Picea > Picea engelmannii. The sequence goes on along the minus strand of ML870338.1, from coordinate 13,051 downwards.
ACCATAGACGAAGTGAAAGTATTACTCATGAAACCACCAATTAGTGTGAAAAGATTCAAAGTACATGGCATGCTATTGGATCGAAGTCCACTACCCATAGAACCACCCCATCTTGTGAAACGGTTAGGTTTGAAAGACAGGAACAACCCACTCCCAATAAAAGGAAATGACAGAGAAATATAACCTCCGCCCCAAGGAATAGTTTGGTAAGGGAGAGATGAACTCCCCACACCAACATTGGAAATTTGGGATAGTGACTGGGAACCAGTCAAGGAGATTTGCATGCTCATTGTTGGCATGCCAAATGGAAAATCATTGGTTTTCGAAGGGAATGACATAACTGCACTCAAAGGATGAGTAGAACCAATGATTGACCGGATAGAGTCATCGATGGAGGCGGGTATGGTGGATTGCACCACACTCATCATTATGTTAGAGACACTAGGAGGAATAATTCCTCCTATGACGATTGCTAACATGGGAGTTGTTGGGACTCCCAACATAGGCACTTATGAATTTCCTTCCATTATGTCTCATCGAAGAGGGATATTGTTAGTTATGTTTGATCTAGGAGATGGAATTCACACAAAAACTAGAGTGTGAGGTCCAGTTAATTATAGGGTTGAATGGTTGAGCAAATTCCTCAGCTCCAAGATCTAATATGGCGACTATCTCTAGAGTATAAGTGTTAGTTTCTGCAAGTTCCATATTTACGATCTCAAAAAGACTAGTTATTACAAAAGTTCTTGATTGGTCGAATCTATGCCTAAGAGGAGGTGGAGGATTGACCTCTACTTCTTATTTGGTATGAATACCTTGAAGTCTCCTTGATCGACAAGGTGGTTGGTCAACCAATGTGGTTTTCTATCTCTAGGTGACTACCCACACCTTCCTAAGCAATATGTGATCACAAACATACCACTAAAAAAGGCTTTAAGAGAAACAAAAATCACAAACAACTTTTCCAATATCCCGACTCAGGTGGATTAGGTGGAAAAAGGGACAAGTTTATTTATTCCCATGCATTGGAGAACAAATGAGTGAAAAGCAGTTATCTCAACCTCCATTGATTAGCCTTATTCAATGCAAACACCCACGCTTCGTGGGGCACCTATTGGTTGTGGAGTTTGATTATATTTTTTATTCAGAGGTTTGTTTCAGCCGTGCTTGGACCCCATTACCTAACGGTGGTGTGGTGGGGCTTTCCCCCCCACAACTATTGCTAGGGGAGTCCAGGGGGGGAAACGATAATTTTTGTAGCTCCCCTGGGGGGGATTCAGGGGAAACACCCCTGAAGCGGAATTTTGGGAAAAATTGTCTTGTAAAATATTATAATTTCATAGTCAATATGGATCGTTCATTATAAGGTCACAGATCTGATGGTAGAAGTTATTTTTGGTATTTTTTTCCCTAGAATGAAACCCTATTTTATGAGGGAATTGTATTCCAGTTGGGTTTTATTGTGAATATTTTATTCTGAGAGAGGAGACTGCGAGAGAAAGAAGAAGAAGTTATAATGAGTGTGTTGTAGGTTTTACCCTTTCATTTGTTGGATAATAATAAAGGAAGGACCTGGAAATTTCTCTGGTGAATGTAGTCGACACTGGGTGAATGACGTATATTTGTGTCTCTATTGTATTGTGTATCTTCTATGTTTTATTTTTGAATTTGTTTTATTTTATTTCTCCACGATCCTGTTTTTCTAACAACACCCTTCAGTGGTACTGAAAAGTGTGATATGGAATCTGCCCCAAGTACCATAGGAAACCACTCGTAGTCACCTCTGAGATCCTTAGGAAAAGAAACTGAGGTCACCAACTTACAATTAGTGTTTGGGGGGTACAGTCAACAGTCGGAATTGAACGTATGGGCAGGGTAGATAATCCTGAAGCCTTGAAAGTGTTTCCTCTCACGAAGGTAAGAGAATTGTCGAAACCTATGATATACTATCTTTCCACTATACTTAGTTAAGCCTAAGAGGGGTTATCTTCTTGAATCTCCTTTGCACGACCTCACATTTGACTCTTGTGTCAGAGGATCTTCCCGACTATACTTATACAAAATTAGATTCTTCACACCCTATCTCAAACTCCTAAGTTTGTTTTTGGCCTTGGAGAAATTAAGTCTCCAACCTAAACCAAGGCCCTAGCCTAAACGTTTTTGTTTACCCTTTAAATAAAATCAAAATATCTAATTGATTTTAGTTAGCCTTCATTTTACAGATTCTTATTTACCCAACAAGGGTGTGGATTGAAACTAAATGATTTTTGATGGACTCAATAGGAAAACACTTTAAGAACACAAATGAAAGATGTAGTTTCTTTACATGTGCTTTATTCACTGAAAAACAAGTGTAAGAATGCTTCAAAATTCAATAAACACAAACTCTTTCCTTTTAATATGCAAAGAATGCAATTTTTCTTTTAGATGCAATGCATTTACTAATGCAAGAAAACTAACAAGATTGGGATTATTTTTGTAGAAGCTCTAGAAACAAAATATTGGTTTTCCTTTTTTTTTAAAGGTACAAAAGTAAAGAAAGAGAGAAAATGTGTGTATGATGAACTTTTCTTTTTCAGATGTAAATGCAAAAAAAGAAAGGGGAAAAAATTCGCAAACAAACACACGTTCTTACACTTTTTATTTTTACAACACAAGAAAACAAGAAAGAAAAGGAGAAGAAAGGTTGCAAACAAATGACTAGACACCCCAAGAACACTACAGGAGCATGAAATAGAGTGCAACGAACACCCCATAGACCTTTTTGAAATGATAACTATAAAAATCCAAAAACAAACTTGATTAAATGAGAAATCTATAAAATATTTTGAACTTTTCTTATAATATTGCGCGCAAAGGAAACTAATTCTGAAACCTAAAAACCATTATGACGATCTGGCAAGACCCGGAAAGATTCCCCAAAGTCACAACCCCAACCTCCATAGTCCAGGAAAAGGTCAAAACCCCCTTCATATAACATGTATGTGACTGTCGAATGGATAGGTTGCATATGTACGTGAATTTTACTAGAGAAAATCACATATGTAAGTGACTTTACTAAGGTAAACCCGCAGACACCCTTAAAAATCCTCTCTAACTGAGAGAGGAGGGTCCAGAGGACTCAACAAAGATTGTATAAATTCAGAAAAGGATAAAAAAAGGATCAAAGCACAGAAAAAAAGTTTCAAAAGAAATGAAAAAACAAGCACCCTTAATGACCCAAAAATGGAGACTCCCCAGTATGGTCGCCATTTCTGTTATGAAAATCTAAGTCCTATGGATTTGGGTCAGGAACACAACAAAACAATGCCCTTAAATGACTCCTCTCAACCTCTAATTAGACAATCAATTAGAAATAAATTCCTTGAATAACTAACTTTTAGAACAAAGGAAGAAGGGCATACCTAGAGCCCTATGTCTGAAGTAGATCTTGCTTGAAATCTTTCCCTCCATAAATCCTTGAAGATGATGTTCTAAAAATCTTGCAATCAAGGAAGTATGCTACTACAAGAAAGAAGTTACCACAAACTCAAAATATAATCAATTAAAATTCTTTGTTACATTCAAGATAGGATGCATATAATATCATTGAAGTCATGATTTAACGCAAAGAATCAGACGAAAATGAAAGTTCTTTTATTGATAACAACAAAAGGGGTTGGTTACAACCTGTAACTGTAGTGGCACGATCCTGAAACCAAGATCCAAGTTCCTCTACCCGAGGCCTGAGATGATGAAGTATACCTTTGAACTTTTGTGTCCTGATGGGATAAAGAGGAACAAAAATCTTGAAAATAAGGGTTTTCAGAGGGGGAATACAATCTCATAAATCTAGGGAAATGGGGGCTTGCAGGGATATTAGAAAACACACAACATAAGCTTGCATCTCTTTCATGATGTCTTTCCTCCATACCAAGGCTCTCTTTCATACTCCCTTTTGCTAATTGGAGTAGTTATGCCCAGGATATAGGAGGTAGGGAACCTAGGCAACCCATCAACTCCTCCAAACACGTCAGGAATTATATTTTTTTGAGCCAAATAAACATCTAGGCGAGTTGCTAACTAGAAAGTCCCATGTGCACGTGGGTTTCTTTAAGGAGTTCCACATATATCTTGAAAATGGGATTTTTCATATAATTTTAGGGAGGAAAAGGGGGCTTCAACTCCTGCAAATAGTGAAAGGGTTGTAAATGAGGCCAAGGAGTCATTATGACATTATATGGTGGAAAATGATTCTATAACAATTATATGCAGAGTTTTGTGTACGTCAAAGACTATGACGAAGGCATGGGTTGAAGACTTTGGACTATGTCCATTTTGGTGGGGGGGGGCATTATTTATTATTTTTAATTTTTATTTAATTTATTTATTTTTGTATTTTTATTTTATTTATTATTTTTAATTTAATTTTTGTATTTTTATTATTTGATTTTATTTAGTTCTAGTCTCGGGTAGGTGGGAGGGGGATAATTATTATTATTTTATTACTTTTGTTTTAGTAATTTTTATCATTTTTAATTTCTACATTTTATTTATTTTTATTTTTAGGGAGTAATTACATTAATTTAATTTTAATTTTCATATATATTAGAAGTAGTTTTATTAATTTTGTTTGTAATTAATGTAGATTAATTGTAATTAGTTTTGTTATTTTTTTATTATTTCCCTAATTTTTAGGAGGGAAATTAGCTAAAATTATATAACAAGCCATAGGTCCTATGTGTTCCCAGGTTCTTATTCAAACTATCTATAGGGGATAAAACCATTTAAATCACTAAGTGTTGAAATCTCTCATGCATGTGGGATTATTGTTTGCAAATTAAGGACCAATGACCCAGATTCACCCACATGCATGGTTGACGATTGTTGAGCGACATTTTTCAAATGAGAATAACTTGGGCTCCAGGTGTCAGAATTGATCCCATGATACCTCATTGGAAATTTATTGGATAGAGAAATGCAATGGTATAGGTATACAAGCCAAAAAGGTGATTAAAGATGCCAGAAAACACAAAAAAACAACAGACCACAGATTTGGGGAAACAAATGGCTTTGTCAGCCTCAAACAACCATATTTAGGGCTATGGACAACGAAATCAGGCCTAGGATGGCTCACTAAAAATATGGAAGAGAGAAGAATGAGATGGGATTGCAAGTGTTTGTAGATACTAAGTGGAAATTGTCCAAAAATGAAAAACACAGAAGGAACCCAAATTTAGTTGAAGAACGAGCTATGGTATGTTCAAACAATCATATCTCAAGCTATAGGAAACAAAATTGGACCAATAATAGCTCAATGGGAAGATGAGACAGAGGAGAAGAATATAAAAAGATATTAATCAGTAGGAAAATACCATAAATTTTTAAATTCTAACCTTGTACAATATATACTGCAAATAGATATTCAGTAAAAGAACAGAAAAGATACAATGGAAAATACAAACATTACACAGATATTTTTCCCCTCGAAACCCAAACCAGGAAAACCAACATATTCTATATGCATTCATATATTTTACATTGTTTACAATACAATATACATATAGGATCCAATAGCATCCAAAACCCTAATCCAATGACCTGGATTAGTCCAAAACCCTAATTCCTTAACCAGAAATAGAAAACCATCGACAAAAACCATGTGTCGAAAAACCACCTAAATATGTGACACATTTCCCGAGGCATGTGACACGTTTCCCGAGGCATAATTTTTTTTCCTTTTTTATCATTTTTTCCTTGAGTAGCTATTGTATCCTAAATTTATGGATCTTGACTCCTTTAATTTAGGAGTTAAGGAAAACCATCTAAAACCTCTATGTAAAGATATGGAGGGTGCCTTTTGAGGGGGAATCGTTTATGGATCATCCCATGGTGGATCCCTTTATGGGGTTGGAGAGAGAGAGATCAAATGTAGTCCTTCTGGTGTCTATAGAAATGTGACAAATTTGTGAGAATATTTCAACCCTTTAAAAGGAAGGATAATCAAGTGATTTGTATTCCAAGAAGATCCAGATACATAGCCATACTAGTGAACTTCGTTAACAACTCAGTGATCTATTTCCTTATGTGTTGATTGCATATCTCATGTTTCCTTATATATATTATTTCCATAGTTATGATCCTTTAATGCATTAAGTGATGACATGTGAGATTAATTAGCATATTCACCAAGTTATATTCAATTTGAATTCAAGCCTTCATAACTACACTTTTTCCACCTTTTATGTAATCAAGTTTAATAGATCCCCAAACATAAATATGATCTTTATTAAGTGACATAGAACCAAAACAATATTGGTATCATTGTCACCATGTTTTCAGATCAAATGGTATCAGAGCGAGATTGATAGGGATTGCAGGGGTTGAAGACATCACTGAAGAGGGAATTCACTAATTTTGGAGTGTATGTTGGTAAAATTTAGATTTCTCTCTCAGTATTTACATGTTTTCAACAATTTCAGTTGTGTTGGAAACTTGATTCCAAGACACACCAAAGGGTATTTTTTTCTCTCAATATTCATCTCTATTTAGAAGATATCCATCCCGTAAGATCAAGATTTTGTACAGCCACAGGATAACCAGTCACTAAATGCATATTGCGGGAAGAACACAAAATTGATTTGAGAAAATGATAGGGAATTGGAAATATCTTTAATAGGAGGATAAAATCCCTCTAAAAATCCACTACAAAAATCAACATTGAAAGAGAAAACTGCATTGAAATAATTCTCCCAAAAAGGGGAAAGTGACCACTCCAAACTTCAAACACAATCCACGACCTTTATAGAGAATTTTAGAGGGCCCATAGTAGCTTATTTTGATTTTTGTTTTTTGTTTTTTTATCTCAAATGGGTATTTTATGGAATTCGATTTCATTTCCTAGTTCTTGAGATATCGTTGTTTGAAGCCATATACTTCTATAGAGAATATGCTCCTATGCCCCTTCTGTAGAGAATATGTAGAGAATCAGAGATTGTGAATTTAATTACAAGCCATTAAATAATCTCTAACAAAGTTCCAAAGTGATGAAGGCTTAGCAAAGCCATCCCCCACACCTGATCTAGAATTGGTAACCAAGGTAAACAATACTTCTTTAGTTTCATGTTCTTCTCATTATGATGATGATTTTGGTGCTTTTGAAAAGAACACTACAAGCATTGGCTTGAAGCTAATGAAGAAGATTTGATGCAAAGGAAGAGGAATTGGAGATAATTTACATGGAATTGTAAATCCCATCAAAGTGGTGGAATTACCTCGATATGAAGGATTGGACTATGTCATAAGGGAGGTTGGAAAATGTTGCAAAACCACCAATGAAAAAAAATCCAAAACCACGGAGTCAAGAAAGTCCTAAAATGAAAATTATGACTCAATGTAGGCTGAGAGCACATCATACCATTCTGATGATCGTTATTGTGATCCATCTCCAAAGGGAGATGAATATTACAAAGGAGAAACTGAGGAAAGATCTGCTCACTAGACCTGCACTAGAGACAACCAAGCAATGTATGAAAAGTCTCATTATTATAATGTTCCTTTTGATTATAAAAATATTTTCAATGCAAAGAAAATTTTATGGCATATAACACCATGTACACTTTCCATGTTGAATAACCATGTTGTTGCCAAGTGTTGGTAAATAATGGCCTTGTACAGGAAGATTATGGAAACCGAGAAGAAGCCAAGACATGAAGACCCCTCTCGACATGAGGATAAAAAGGAGGGCATGCAAACCTGGGTAAGGGGGAACCATTTCACCCATTGCAATAAGGGTGGACATCAGGAAGCCACATGTTGGACACTCCATCTAGATCTACGTCCAAAGAAGGATAGAAAGTTGGGCAAGCGCCTGTGAAGGAACCAACCAACAAAGAAGCTCAGAAAGGAAGCCAACTACATGAAAAGATACAACTTGAGAGGGAGAACCTATTCATGTTGTTTACTGAAAGAATGGGTAAATTTTTTGAATTAGTTGAGAGTGGCCATTATTGTAAATCACTTGTTTCTTCTAATACCGCATAGTAGGGAACATTTGTAAAAGTGATGAGATGTATAACATCACTCATTTATGCAACATAGTGATATTTAGGCCTTTTGAGAAAACAAAGAAGGACCTTGGATAACCTTTTTGAATAACTAAGCCATGGGGCTCCAAAATACATCAAAAATAAAAGACAGACTTATTAGTGTTGTGTATGTTGAGTTTGAGCCACAAATTGAGTGCCTTGGCATGAAAACCAATGTAAGATTTATGCATTTATGGTTTTGTCTTGTTTTTGAAATTTGCAAAAGGATGAATGTATGTTGAAAATTCCAGTGGTATTTTAGTTTTACAACAAGGTATAAATATCTGATTTAATGCAGGAAATTCATTGTATAAGACTTTACATGCAAACAAGGTGGTACGATGTTGATAAGGCCATTTTGACACTTCGTCAGAAAGTAGCCATGTTTATAGTCAAAAGTCTCATAATTGTGAAATGAATATGATGATCATGAGTATGCTTGAATATGAGTAGCAGATTCAAAGAGGACCTTTGCCACTAATTGTGATAGATTCCATTTCATGCCACATGATTGTGAGAAATCACCCTTCATTAGAAGAGATCGTCTCTTGGTAGGAGAGACATTTCCACTTGTTTTTTGAGAACTTATCCATTTATATTATCATAAGAGATCATCTATTTGCAGGAGAGATATTTCCACTTATTTTGTGAGAACTTATCCCTTTGTATTATCAAAGGAGATCATCCCTTTGTAAGGATATACATTACCACATGCTTGTCAGAAACAAGCCATTTGCATTGTAAAAGGTTGATTATCCACTCTTAAGTGATGATGAGAGTGAGAGACATTTTCCTTATTCCTAAACCATTGTAATGGGTCCTGAGCTCATTGGGTTTCTGATCATGTAATGTTCATCAATTTCTTCGTAAATTGAAAATTATTTTGTACGTTATACTGAGGAACCTTAAAATTCCTAAAGAAGGAAGAGAAGACAAGCAGGGGTTAATATCACTCATTGAGCAAAATAAACTTATACAACTTTTGATGGGGTTCGTTCTTAATGAGAGAAAAATAATAAAAGGTGGTTTTCCTCCTCTTTTCTTTTGTAAGCCAAAACAAGAGAAGAAAAGATTATATCCACACATTTAGATTCTCATATTTTGGGTTTTTACAAAAAGCTTGCATAATCTCCCACCACAGAAATGAACAAATATTTAGTAATAAATATTCTTCGTTTCTCTGTTGTTCCTTCAACAAAGATTGAAATTAGATTGATCCCTTTTTTTTTCCGATCATATAGCAGAAGAATAAATTGGCTCATCACTTGATTGAAAGGAATTGAATGAAGTTATTGAGTCATTGTATTTGTATGAATTTTATCTTCTAATTAATATGAATATAGAAGAGAATATCAAAAAGAGATTTTGATAATACCTTACCCTTCAAAGAAGGGTAAGGACTTATTTATTTTTCACTTTCGCATATAGTATTCCCCGTAGTAAGTGAATTTACCCTACTATTGGGATGACCCTGATCTGGAATATGAACCATAGAAAAAGATACCTAGTATACCAATCACAATAATACCATTTACAGTACCTATCAACCAAAGATTGATCCTTCCAGTGGTATCGACCATTTCTCTTACTCCCTTTCACATTTTCTTAAGTGGCCATGCTAGAGACATAAACAATCATAGTATAGATAATTATGAGTATTAGATCTCTTCGAATGGAGTGATAATATTCTCATTGTTCCTAATTGAACAAATAATTAGAGAATGGAACAACAAATACAAAAATTATTAGCAACCCCCAGTAGAGACTGGTACGATTCAATTCAACATTTTGGTTGTTCGGGTTCAATTATGTCATATATACATACTTCCTCTTCCTTTAGTATATAGTTTATCATTGGATGAATTGCATTACCATCATTGATCCTGAGAAAAAAACTGTAGGGACAACTAGCCCGTGAATGGCCAACCATATAACTGTAAAAAATGGATAAGTTCTATCTATAGTAATTAGTGCCTCCTAAAAATATCTAGTAAATTCATCGAGTTTCTCTAATTGATCAAAACATCCAGTTATTAATGGAACCTCTTGTCGACATTTTTTGAAATACTCATTCGGTCGGGGGCTCCCGAACACATCGTAAGCCAAACACATGCTGACAAATAACCAACCTGCAATGAATAGAGAAGGTATGGTAATGCTATGGATAACTGAGTATCTAATACTAGTAATAATGTCAACAAAGGAGCGTTCTCCTGTATTCCCAGACATGATCAACTCCATATATTATTGTAAATTCAGTCAAGGGGAAATTGATCCCATGAAAGATAGAGATCAGGAAATGGAAAACTACTGATATATTCTCCAATCCTTGTTTTATTGTCAATGTTATACCAAGGGTATCTTTGAAGTCTCTTGGACCAGTATAGCTATCTTTCTTCTGACACAACAATAAAATTTTGATGAGTATCAAGAAGGAACAAAATAGAAAGATTCTATTCCTCCCAACAGTGATTCCATCTATGTTTGATGGACTAAATCCCAATAGGAATAAGAGAATATTTCATGTTCTGAGGTCCGGGTGTAAGTAACCCCCTCAATCAATGTTGTAACAATTGCATAGACCATGGAAATTTTCGATTGGAATTATCTTCTACATACATGTGGCAGTAGAACCGAAAAAAGGATGAGTGTCGCTTGCAAAGGGTATCAATCACTATCGGTACAACTAATCCAGAATATGATACTTTTACCCCTTCCTTTTTTCATTCCGACATGACATTATGTCCATGTAGATGATTCCAGTTTTTCAGATTGCACAGGGACCATTGTTGAGTGAGATACATTGTTTTTCCTAGGCCTATTTTTGGCAATCATTATAAACTTGTCCATGAGTATTTTATAAACTCTTGGAAAGTATGGTATTTCTCTAAAATTTTGATCATGTATTTTTAGCTATAGATTTTCATTGATGCAAGTGTCAACATCGAGATCCCCATTCTAAATTAAAAAGGTGAAGGAGAAGAAGGGTGCAACCTTTTTAGATAAATTTGTTACACATATCAAAGAATCAACTACATATTTGCATTGGTGCAAGTGTTGGCATCGACATCGTCATTCCAAAGTACAAAGGTGAAGGAGATAAGGGTGTGTCCTTTCAGAGACATGTGTTATTCATATCAAGGAATCAACTATATATTTTCATTGATGCAAGTGTTGGCATCGACATCCTCATTCTGAAGTACAAAGGTGAAGGAGAAGAAGGGTGCAACCTTTCAAGACATTTGCTATGCAGATCAAGGAATCAACTGCAGATTTGCATTGATGCAAGTGTTGGCATCGTCATCTTCATTCTGAAGTATGAAGGTGAAGGAGAAGAAGGATGTGGCCTTTCATAAACATTTTTTTATGTAGATTAAGAAGCAGGGAAGTGCATCGTGGAGTGTAAGACACTTCCTAGAAATTGGTTGCAGATATTCAAGATACAGTTCCTCTCTATACTTTTGGAGGACAAAAAGCGATTTTATGGGGAGTTTTGATCTAGGAGGATCTCCACATGTAAAATTCCTACTTTTCACACCATGGGATAAATCATTAAAAAGTTTGATGATAGGTGACAAAGTTTAAAATAAATAATTAATGCTCCTAAATGAATTATTTAAAATGTAAAAATGATTAATACATTAATGGGTGTGATAAACTCATTTATTAGTCATGCACATTGGAAAAATGATTAATTCTTAAAGTGAGTTTGATAATATCATGTATTATTCATTTAATTGTAAAAATAGGAAATTAGTTGGGTGAGAAATCCAACTCTCAAATTAGTTTCCTAATTTTAAGGGGAAATTAGTTTTATGTGATAAACCAACTCACAAAATAGCTTTCTAGTCTCAAGGAGGAAGTCAAGGGTCTCATGAGTTGACTTGGACTCTTCCTCACTTTATTACTAGTGGATTCCTAGTCTTAAGGAGGAAGTTAAGGGTCTTTATCATTTTTGTACATGAGTAGTTATTGGATACTAAATTTATGGATCTTGTCTCCTTGAATTAAGGAGTTGAGGAAAACTATATAAAAAATTCTATGTAAAGCTATGGAGGAGGACTTTTGAGGGAGGAATATTTTATAGATCATTTGATGGTGGATCCCTTTATGGAGTTGGAGAGAGAGCTCAAATGTAGTCCTTCTAGTGTCTGAAGAAATGTGCCACATTTGTGAGAAGATTTTAGCCCTTTCAAAGGAAGGATAATAAAGCGATTTGTATTCCATGTGGATCCAAAGATGTAGACATACTATTGAACTCCATTAGCAACTCGATGATCTCTTTCCTTATGTGTTGATTGTTTATATCTTGTTTCCTTATGTATATTATTTCTGCAGTTATGGTCCTTTAATGCAATAAGTGATGACATATGAGATTAATTAGCATATTCACCAAGTTATATTCAATTTGGATTCAAGCCTTCATAAGTACATATTTCCACATTTTATGCAAGCAAGTTCAATAGATATGTAAATATAAATATGACCTTTATTAAGTGGCATAGAAACAAAACAAGATTTGTATCAGTGTCACCTCTCTCTCTCT
>WSFP011445592.1:0-20176 GCA_009831015.1 Picea engelmannii | reverse complement strand
CCTTGATGTCGCAAGATTCCTTTCAGTGACCCTTGGTTCCAACACACACACTTCTCTACATTTGCATGAAGAAGATCCAATACAACTTGATAGACCAAATAGAGTCTTCAAGCTTCTGTCCAAACAAGCTTCTTCACACAATTCTTTCACCAATTCTTCATTCAATCTTGCTTAACCTTTTCCATGAGAAAGTTTTCAATATATAGGAGAAGGAGAGGTGGTTAAATGGATGAGAATGATCCCACTAAATCTGAGAAGTCAGTAGGATGCCAATTATGTGAATGCCAACTCATTTTCTAGAAGATTCCCTTCTAGAACCTTCGTGACCTCTTCTCCTTTCCAAGATTTGAAACAGGTTCGCACCTTAATTATAGAGCAGACTCTGAATAGTTCTCACCCTAAGTTTGGGTTGCCTGCAAGAATGAAGGATTTTCACATCCTGTAATATAGGCAGCCCGCGAACTCATCTTAAAAATGTGATTTTTGGAAGAAGACAATAGTCACTTTTCTCAGGCAAAAATTCCTTGTGGGAGCTTGAATACATCACTTGTAGAGACATCACCAGAGTGACCAAAATCATGTGTAACACATAGCACTTAGATATTAACACTCATTAGTCTTTGACACTTATTCACATCGCAGGAAAAAACCCTAATTACAGAACGCGAATGCCTTGATTCTTTTGACTGCGTTCCGAGCAATTTCTTCCCTCTTATCTCACACTTCTTATGGAGTGCTCGACACTGCTTGCAATTCCATTTCTGATAATCTTGATTGGAGCTACTAAATGGATTCAGCAAGCTTCCCCACTTGTATCTCAATTTTCTCTTCTTCCGTCTGTGCCAATCCTAGAAAGGAGTGAAGTGCTCAAGTGACTGCTTCTCTAACTCCAATCTGCTCTGCAAGCAGCTGATCTTTCTCTCTCTGGATCTGCTCTCTGTCCTCTTCAAAATTCGTTCAGAAGTCATATTTCTCTTGCTTCACAACCCAACTTTTCTCTAGGGCTTCCTCCTTTGCTTGCTTCAATGCCTCTATGGATTGTTATTTTTCCTCCTACACTCGATGAAGGCGAGCCTCTGTCGCATTTGCAAATATTCGTAGTTGGGCATGCTCATCTCCTACTTTTATACCCCTTGATGACAACAACACAGTAGACACTATGCGGCTTGAATAGAGAGCCTCCTATACCCATTTGAGCTCCACCTCGATCCTGTCATACATTGTCTCCTGTTTAGCTTTGTTTCGCTGCAAAATGTCCTCTGAGGTATTTGATACAGCTACGATGATGAGGTCGATATCATCCACCGTAAGGACAGTCTATAATTGAGGCTTATTGGCTCATGAATTCTTCCATGCCGAGGGTTTATTTGGAGGAAAATTTCTTTTCTTTGACATCTCGGCCTTTGTAAGGGGATATTTAGGTGGTGTCACTTCGCCCTGTTCTTTCTTGTTTTCTTCCACTTCATCCTCTTTTTGGTCTACTTCATCATATCCTCCTCCTCTAGGTGACTCTGATGCAATTTCCTCTAATGCTCTATTTATTTCCTACACCTCTTCCTTGTTCTTCTTCTTGCTGCTTCTGGGTCCATCATATTCTTCTTGGGTGACCATAGGAATTTGGATGATATCAGGGTTGGAGAGCTCCATCTATTCGACTAGTACAAGGAATTCAACTGACCACTCCTTAGTTATCTCCTCCATGTATTCATTAGTTAATTTATAGTATGACTGCAACTCCTCCTTGGTTCATCCCTACACACAGTGATGTAGATAAAGTGTCAGTCTATGCAGAACTTCATGAGTGGCTTGAACTAATGGATTCTATTCAAATTCATTCAGGGGAATGACTCAATGGATTGCATGATATGTATATAGTAAGTGTGGAAGAAAACATTCAACTTCCATTGCTTCTCCATATCGTTCGAGTACCACAAGGTGGTGAACCTCGTGGCTAGTGGTTTGGATGGCTCAACTTCAGGGAATGTTTCTCCTTCTAGCATCTCTCAAGTGAAAAAGGAAATGAGAATCATCAACCAGCTGAAGTGAAACTTGTAGCCATGGTATTGCGCTTTGCAAGAATCTTGCTCCAACTGGTTGACGAGGTAGCTCGCCCATTTCATATGCATCCCTTCGACGCACTTTCTTGCGAGGTCGACGACAAACCCCATGACCTATGTTGGTCTATTCTTCCTGACATGCTTGCCTACTATCAACTGAAAATCTAGGAACACTACGCCATTTTGGATGGAGGCTATCTTGTAGCCCCACTTCCCTTTATACACATCACCATAGGTTTCCTTTATTCATTGCGCCAGGGCACGATTTGCAACCTTCCCTAGGTAAAAATCCCAAGGGTCTAGTCCTTGCATGCTCAATCCAGTGATCTGGTTGATCAGCACTGGATCTATAGTGATGAACCTATCCAACCATAGGTACCCTCCAAGGAAGCATGACAGGAGGATTTTAATGAAGGGGTTAACCTTCTGATGTCTGCCGAAGTGCAGTATCTTCATCACATTAAGGATTGTTGATCTCCCAATGTCCATGGTCCATGGATGGCGGACTATCTTCGACTTATTTCCCAATGTATTTGTTAAGTACTTATGTGGTGTAAGAATTCCATAATTCTTATGGTCTCCTAAGTTGAAATCACTTATCTTGAGCATCATAATCTGTCCCAACTGCAATCCAATTGCGTGTATCCCCTTTGAGAGGTACACAGTGATCAGTGTGTAGTCAAAATCTCTCGGGACACTATCACGAATAACCACGCCATCTAGGGGCAGGATATAGTCGGGAAAGACCGATGGGATGACATTCACCTGTTCATCGCGGTTCTTAATTATTTTCTCTATCATAGTTTTGGATGGCTCAGATCAATGTGCAGTCGACAGGGATGATTTCAATCCTCTCATTGATGAGTCCTGTTCTCTTTTAGACATGACCTTCTCAACCATAAGGTCTATTAGGATATCGTCAACAAAATTCTCTATTGCACTGAGGTCATCCGACATGCATTCTCTAGGTCAGATATCTCAGATAGGTGAGAAAATGCTCAAGGTAAACAAAGCGGTTGACGAGTTCTCAAATGCACAGTGCAGTAGCAATCGATTCTCTATGGGCTTGAATATCTCAATTTTCAAAAGTATCCCTAGTGAGACATGCGAAAGTCTAAATAGACAACATCGTAACAAACTCCTCCAATGGGCAGGAATGCCTTAATCAATACGATTCTATCCATTATGGCATGGTCCCAATGGTCCAATGGTGATATCTCCAGCAATAACTGTGTTTCTAGTTGTTATGTAGCATCGTTCTAATGGTCGGGATGCCTCCAATGGTCATATTTCTTCGCCGTGGAAAAGTGACAATCTGTGTTATTCTGCTGTTCTGACGAGGTTCAAGTTCTGTAAGCCTTCCTTCTATGAAATCCTCTCTGGAATCTCCTATAGTTTTTCTATATTTTTTTTCTTCTTACTGAGCTTTCTTGATTTCTTTCCCATGATCCGTGTCTCTGGATTCCTCTTTCGATTCTTGTTCTTATCTTTTCTTAGCATAGCAACTTCACATTGCTGAAGGTCTTTCACAGGGCTCAAAGGTAATACTTCTTCTCATATTGTTTCTGTAGTAGGTGCTCTTCTCTTCTTCCTGGATAATTTTTTTAAGCCTTCTTGAGTTCTTTCAACTTCGATAACCAGGTCTCTGGCTCTCAGTTGCTTCGACTTGTCTTCATGTTATTCTATTAAGCATGTGATTCTCCTAGCCATGAAATCCCTTAGTTATTTCTTTTTCTGTTCTATAGCTTCCTCTTCTTCTTCCCTTCGTATATTATCTCTCTCAATTCAAGTCCTTCCTAACAAAAGTGCAAAAGGAGCGTTGTTCTCAACAAACTTAATTACCTCAAATTATTCTTCTATCAATGTTCCATGAGCACTCATAGGTACATGAGTAAGTCTTCCACATAGGTTTATCATCTTTCCTTTAAATAATCCTATTCCTCCCAATGAAGGAATCATAGCAGGATTTCCCAAAATTTCCCAAGTACTTTCTGGCATAATGTTCACCCGTGTTTCTACATCCAATACACAGTCTATGTCGAAGTCTCATATTTTTGTTTCTATGCACTGCTTCTCCTTTAAGATATCTGGTAAAATGATATCTCTGTGATCATTCATGGTTTCTTTCATTTGCAATAATATAGACTCTGATTATTTTTGGTTCTCTAGTAATTCTTAGTCTCTTGACCTTCTTCATGGTTTTCTTATCTCATGTTCATCTTCTCAACTTTAGCAATCATTCTAGGGAAATCCAAAACTTCATGACCAATGAATTTACAACAAAGACAAGTAGGGCCTCTACCAAGGCATTCCTTAGAAAGATGTCTCGGTCTTCTACAACTATAACAAAGAGTCAATCCTCTCTTTCTCTTGAATGATCCCCAACCTTTCCTGTATTGCGCACTGGGATCGTAGTGATGGACTTGCAAAAAATTATTTCTAGGATATTTCATCCACTTGTTAGCCCAAAAATTCTTTCTATGCACAGGAATAACATATCTTTCACTAACTTTATCAGATCTATTCATATCAAATATTCTTTCTTCTAGTTGTGCCCTAGTTTTCAGACTAATGCTTAATATATCAAACATACCTAGATCCATTCTTTTGAAATAAAAATTTCAACTTATCTTACCTTTATCAGAGCACAAATATTTAAGATCTTATCTCTTTTCTTCAGATCTAATTCCCTTCTTAGCATAGATCTTCACAAGTCAAGTAGAATGCTATGCACTACAACAACATATCTACGCACAGAGCTTTCTCTTTTCTTCAGTTCCCAGCAACCATAGTTTCAGGTCCCAAAAATAGAACCATTTGTTGGCATAGGGGTAGACCGAGGGTTCAATGCTTCAAAAATGCACCAAAAAAACCCGAACTACCGACCCTTTCGGCAACACCTATGAAGAAGATGAAGTCTCACCCGAGGTAGAGGCAAGGGGGGTTGTAGGACTCAAGTGTCTACAACCTAGCTGGGACACAGATCTGTGATGACAATACTTAACATAGAACTTAGTGATTAACATTCATTAGCCTTTGACCCTTATTCACATTGTAGGAAAAAACCCTAATTACAAAACAATGCAGTATTCATCAAGATCTAAATATATCTAATCATTCAGCACATAGCATCAAATTAGATCTAGTATTCATTCACATATAAGGCACTAAGATACTACATCATATGAATCTAACATACATAAAGATTATAGCACTAAGCATAAATCACATCAATAACATACCAGCCACATCGCACAAAGAAACCACAACACAGGATATCCGTGGTTCACCCCAGTGTGGGGCTATGTCCACCAACTCTTCTTCTTCTTCTTTATTATCTTCTTCCAATCTTCTTACATGCACAGAGCCACAAAGCCAACTCCACATAGGACAGGAGATCTGCGTGCACCTTGCCAGATCCTCCTTCCCTGAGTTAGGTCCAAGCACATAGCCTCTACACAGTCGGCGCACAAAGAACTTACAAAAAACTTGCACTTAGCTTTGCAAGCCTTAACACGTTCATTCACAAAGCCAACTAGACATGCACTAAGTCGATCAATGACTAGTAACTACTTATTACATTGCCTAGTTACTTATTTATAATTACAAAAGGGGCCTAAACATGGGAAAGACCCATGGGATGACATCCCATAACCGTTACATAAACCCTAAACCCAAAAAGGGTATAAAAGGGGGAGAGATCCCGCGATCTCCACTTCGCCTGGGTGCTCTATCTTTGGCCAACCTATTGAAGTCCTAAGAGTGGTCAAACACAACCAAGGGTCTCCAAAAATTGGTTGAGGTCCAACAATGGTTATGGGTGTGGTGTTTTTGACCACCCCAACTATTTAACGACCTTAGATGATATGAGGTTCTTCTGGATGTCATTATCAACAATGAAATGCAATGGGGTACCCTTCACCCACATCTGTGAATGGAAGAGGAGCTCCCCCTCTTCAGGATCTACTGAATCTTCTAGTTGAATTGTTTTGGTTGCAAAAATAGTAGTGGGGTCTACATCAATGATCTATTCGTTTTCAATATTTTCTGTATCAGATTACGAATCAGGGTTCGGATTTGTGTCTTTAGTATCAACCACCAATGATTGTTTTGAGCACCATTCCTCGATGTTGTGCCATGGGATTTTATGGAAGTCACGCCACTTCCTAGTGTCATTCTTTGTCTTTCCTTTACCCTTCTTGTCATGTGTCTTGGATTGGTTGTCTAGAGGTTGTTGGTTAGGGTTGTCTTTACCATTCTTTGGTTTTTGTATATTTGCAAACTGAAATTCCCATTTTTTTTGGTGCCTAAATTTCTGCTCAATTTTGACAACATATCGATAGGCATATCCCAATGATGAGATGTTTAGGAAATCCATTTTGGTTTGGATGTACCTGTACAGAGCCCCATGGTATTTCAGAACTAGATGCCACTCGAAGTATTTGATACCCATCTTGGTGCGCAAGGTATGGAAAGTATTTGTGAAATCTGACACTATTTGGCTCTTCTGGTTTCGTAGTGTGGTCCATATCATGTACTGGTATTCATAGTTATCAATAGGGTAGTATTGTTCCTTGACTGCATCCACAAAAAAATCCCAAGTGGGCTCGACCCCATATATTCCAGATTCCTGTGTGGAAATTTTCTCCCAATAAGTTTCCCACCAATTTTTGACATGGGGGAGAGATTTGAGGAGTGACAAGGTGATATTTTCCCTGTCGAAAATTTTTCTGAACAAAGAAATGACATTCTAGTAGATTTAACCATTTTTCTAGGGAATCTAAATCTATCTGAACTTCAAATATGGGAATATCAAAATTAAATTGTACCTTGAAGGGAGAGGTTCCTCCAAAATGTCCACTTGATGAAGATGCACCTGTTGCTATTGGCAGGCATTGAAGGATGTGTGCAAAATTCTCCATCATTTCTTCGCTCTGTTGTGCAAGAGATTTCTCAAGAAACAGGTTAATAGAATATTTTTCTCTACCGGTTTTCTTGTTTGCCGCCATCAAAGGTTTCTTGGGCACATGGGAGTGATTTTCCTCAAGAGAGACAAACTCGAGACCCAACTAGCTATACTCAGACCTCGTCGGGGACATGCATTGAAAAATGATCAAGAGTAGCCCCTTCTAATACCATTGATCTAGATTATTTTCAAAACGAAATGAAAGCAGAGATATTACAATGAAATACTCATGAAAATTTCCATAAATAGAGAAATAAAACAATACTTGATTTCTATTAATGAAAGTGTTATATCCCTAAAACTCCCTACTCATGCATACATGGAATTTTCCTTCTTACTTGCATAATTTTCCAAATCACTGCTGAGGAGTTGTACTTAAAAAAATAATTTTTAGAGCATGTTCGCACCCTGTACCACTACTGCCAGCATACATAGGCTTGTTGCATGCTAGAAAACCCATGTACATTTGCTTGATGCACACTAAAAAACCCGCTTATACCTTCAAAATTTGCAAAAATTAAAATTTTGTAAGGAATTCGGTGGAATTTATGGGCTATTGGAGGTTTCCCAACCAATTCACCTGCTATATCCTGTCCCCCAACCAAATAACCATCCTTTTGTCATATAAAAAGAGGTATTGGGGTCTCGTTTCATAACCAAGCATTAGAACAATGAAACTCTTCCCAATTTCACTTCCCTTCCTTGCCCAAGCATTTGCTACCTTTTGTGAGTTGCTGCCTCATCACTCCCTCTTCAACCCCTTTTCTTCCATTCAATCCATTCCCTTTCCTTAAGGTAATTAGTAGATTGTGAGAAGATGATTATTGAAGGTGCACTTGGAGAAATGTAAAGAGGATATTGAATGAGGTTCGAGGAACAATGGTCGACAAGGAATGTAAGTTTCACTCTTTGTTTAATGAATATAAGAATCTATTTTCACTGTCCCAAATGATGATGTTTTATGTATTTTCTTTGATTTATACATAACATTTGATAGCTAACCCTAATTTATGAATAAAAATAGCATGCTTGTAGCCTTGTTTTCCTTGTCTTGGATGCATGTCAACTTTGGGAGGAGACTTGTAGTCTTTGGAGATACATATCTTGAGGAGATCATCACCAGATGTTGGATAAAAGGTATAGTTACCGATCTTCTCTTCTACTTCTTTTTGTTCATTTATTTTTGTATGTTTGGGGTAATGTAGAAACTAGATTGAATTTTAAGAGGTCATTTTCTCTATCTATATCCTAAACCCTGGTATAGTTATAGGGGGATTTCCCCACTAGAATAATTGACGACCATACTTGGGAGTCTCTCTAGGGTTTTTAGGGAGGTTTTTTGGGTGGTTGATTTTTTTTTTCCTTTTGAGTTTCAGACAATTTTACTGAGTTTTTTAAGGGTTTATGGTCCCCTGAAAAGTGCATACCAACTTTCCTTGCCCTGTAGGTCTTCCTTTTCTTTTTATTTTTGAAAATTCTTAGAGGTGTACATGCCCTATTTTGGGTCATCTCGCGTACATACACACCCTGCACAATAGACGTCCCACGTACATATGTAGGCTACTGATGCAACAAATCACGTCTCTGTGTCCTAAAAGTGTGTTTTAACAAAGAGAGAGTTTGTCTCTTTCTTGATAGAAGTTTAGACTTCTTAGGACTTTCTTGAACCAGTTAGAGTCTTTGTCTTTGGCCATAGCTTGGGTTTAAGTTTTGGTTTACTTGTTCCTTAGTCTTCTTTTGTTTTTCCTAAAAGGTTTAGACCAAGCTGTCAAGTTTTAGATCTGACTTTTGGTTTCTTGGTTGAATCCCTGCAATTTGTAGTGGGCTTAGGGTCTTTATCAATAATGTTTCCAGTTTTCTCTTTGTTCTTGTTTCTTTCTTTGAAAAACGAAAAAAAAGGTGTTTTTATTTTAGTTTTTCTTGTTAAAGCAGTTCGAATAATAAAAAAAGATTTTATTTTCTTGCATTTAGTTTGGTAAAGTAGTCAAGTTTATTATTTACAAAATAAAGAGAGTGTTCATTTCAAAGTTATTTTTGATTTCCTGAAATACAAGTAGTTTTTTTTAGTCAAACGAAAGCAAGTTTTAGGATTTCTTCATTTACAAGATCTTGAAATATTGATAAGAAAATTTGAATTTACAAAGAGTTTTTACAAGCTTTGCTTTTAATTTCGAAGTATATTTTTCTTTCAAATGCTTTAAAGTTCCCTTCCTTATTCATCTCTTCATAACACCATCAGTTTCACTACCGCACCCTTTGCATAAATCAAGCCTTAAAATTAATGCTTAACTTAAAATATATTAGACTTTATGTTTGTAGGGTTCACTGACTAGTTTAGGGTTTTAGAGCCTTGAATTAGGTGTGAAGAGAAAACTCTTCAAGGAAATTTTAAAACAAACATTGGAATCTAAGATAGGAGTGTCATAAGTCAAACATCGTAAGATTTAGTCCCCCCCCCCCTCTAACAAAGGGGATAAACATGAGTTCGTGTGAAGAAAGGTAGAGGAGATAACCCCTCCAAAGTTGGACCAAACATAGTGGGGATTGTATATTGAGGGTCTTTCTCAGGAACAATACCGATCTCATTTGCCTACGGAGATTCGTGGACCTTGAATCCATTCGATATCCTCATTTTTATTCCAAACCAATTTATTTTGGCACCCTTGAAGGGCTTCAGACTTTTTATCCTGTTCATTACGATTTGCTCGACTGTCGACTGTACCTGCCTAGTGACTAACTGTGAGCTTGCAACTTAGTTTACTATATTTTATGGAATTATACAAGTTATTGCAGGGGTATACCATGGTACCTAAGGAATAATTTGAATTGTGCTTCACAGAGTATACTCGAAGGGTGCTTCCGTATTATAGTTGCACTTGCACCGGTTAGTTTCTCTATTGTTGATTGGCGTAACTATCCTTCCCACTAGTTAGTCATCTGCTTGATTTTCCTTTAGGAAATTTTAGTGTGTGCTCTGTGCTCCCTATTTTTCCATAGTGAGTTAGTCAATCATTTCTTTGGGTCTTTGAACTAAGGTTGTAGACCTCCCACTTCATTGGTCGTGAGGATTTTTCGGTCCTCTGCTTAGAAACGTGGATCTGCCTCTTTATAGGTGTTGTTTTTTATAACATTGATTCGCCAGAGTCAGTGTGTGAGAATTTTATAGACTTGAACGATCCCGCAAGGGGAGAACCTGTGCATAATATCTTCATGGAAAAATTTCTTTATGATATCAACCAAGGAATCCCTTCGCAAGGGGATTCTTGTGCTTTTCCTTTCGTCGAAAATGTTGGTATCCCTTTGATGGCCACTTTGTACATTCTTGGGTTGAATGTGGGACTACCATTTTGGTTGGGTACTATCCTAATTGTCCTGAATTCTTTTGATGCTTCTCATTTAAGCACCTTATGTCATGGGCATCACGTTGATGTTCCTTCATCAACAAAGTCTTCTCCTCCTCGTTCTACCTCCTCTAGTGAAAGTATATCTACTAGTAACTAGAAGTCTAAACAAAATAGAAAGAGGAAGAATAGGAAGAAGAAATCACCAACCTATGTGAGTCATGTTGGAGATAGGTCATCAACCTCTGCAAGTCATATTGAAGACCACCAACACCCAACCTCTGCAAGTCATGCTCAGGGAAAATAACTAACCTCTGCTATTCATGTTGGAGATAGGTCATCAACCTCTGCCATTCATGTTGAAGACCAACACCCAACTTCTGCAAGTCATGCTAGGGGAAAAAAACCAACCTATGCTAGTCATGTTGTAGATACATTTTCAACCTCTGCAAGTGATGTTGAATACCAACACCCAACCTCTGCAATTCATGCTGGGGGCATGAACCTAGTCCCTATAATTCATACTGGAGTTCAACAACCAACCTATGCTAGTCATGTTGGAGAGTTGTCAACAACCGATGCGAGTCATGTTGGGGGAAAGCACCCAGCGTATGTAAGTCATGATGGGGGGAAAATTCCAATCGCTACTTGTAATAATGGTAATAGGTCTGTAGTCTTTGCTAGTCATGTTATCAACCAATCACCAACCTCTGCAAGTCATGTTGGAGATGTGCAACCAACTACTGCTAGTCATGCTGGGGGCATTGATTCTGTTGAGAAAACTAGATGGATATGACATAAGCCTGAGTTTCTTTGTAATATTTGCAAGAGAGACCACCTTACTCATTTGTTCCTTGTCATTCCAGAGGCACGCAAATTTTGGTCCCTGTCTTCAATCTCTTATGATTCTAAGTATTCTAAGGTTTCCTCATAGTGTATTCAACTAGTGGTTATGCCAATGCCTTCTTCGATCGATCCCACTCTTTTTTTGGGGGGTGATGCACCTTCAGACCATGTGGTCTCACATCCTATTCAACTAGTGGTTGAGGAAGTGGTCGTGCCAATGCAATCTTTGACTGATCCCACTCTTCTCTTGGAGAGTGTCAAGTCTACCAAAGTGGTCATGCCAATACAATCTTTGGCTGATCCCAATCTTCTCTTAGGGAGTGATGTGTCTATCAACTACATTTTTTTCATTTTCAGTTCAGTGATTTCAGAAAAAAGGGGGAATTACGCTCACTTAGAGAACACCCCCTCCAAGTCCTAGGATGGTTTCCTTTGATTGGAATGACCTTGTTGAGCCTCATCTTCCTTCTTCTGCACCCTTTCAAATAAGGGTTGAATTTAATTCAATTTTCTTTTACCGATGTATTGTAGACGAAGGATCATCCACAAGTATTTTATCCTCCTCGACTTGGAAAGTGTTGGGTTCTCTTGAGCTTGTGAGTGATTTGCATGAGTTGTTGGATTTTAACAGATGTCCTAGTGAATATTTAGGGATTCTTCCTCAGTTTCCTATCTCATTAGGTGGGAATATTTTCCTTGTCGATGTTATAGTGGTGCAAGTCCCATTAGATTTCAATATGCTTCTCTAGCGTGATTATGTATATGTTATGACTGTTGCGGTGTCTACGCTCTTCTGGGTTATGCATTTCCCTCATAATGGAATCATTTTCACTATAGAATAGCTGGAATATGATAATCACCATCCTAATTCAATTTTAGTTCAGGATACCCCTTTATATGTTCCTAGTATTCATGTAGACTCTACCCCACCAAAGGTAAATTATGTGGCATCTTATCCTTGGTCTTCAATTGCTTGTAAGTAGGAACTTTTTCACTCATGTTTTCCTTCTCGATACTTGGTCTCAATAATTCATCCATTGGTTTATCCAATGGGGGAATGGGAGCCCTTTCTTCCCCCTCTTGGTACGAGTGATCTTGAGTCTCCTTTTGTGTCTGATATCAATGTTTGTATATCCTCAAGCCATTGTGCTTGTGATTATTTGCTGATAGACTGTGTCGATCTTGGACAGAAACTCCATCATCATATGGAATATGGTCTATTTACTTCACCCTTTGGGACTATCAACCCTCCTCGTTTGCATGATTTCTTGGATTTTGAGTTTCCTTCAGATGAGGCTATCCTTGAAGCCATGAGTACGGTTTCTATATCGTGGGAAGAATTACACCGTGGTTTGTGTTTTCTTCCCTTTTGGGAGACTTTACAGGTTCACTATCAAAGAGACTCTTAGTCAGATCCTAGTAATGGGCTCTACTTGAACTGCTACCACGCATGAGTCGTAAGCCTGTGCAGTACCTTGTATATATTATATAGTACAGGTTTTTTGTTTTCATGTTTTGTATTATTTTCCGAAGTTTCTATTTGTATTGGATTTATTGACTTTTGGATGATTGTTATTGGCCTTATATACATGATATTGCAGACATTTTTTTGACATTTGTTCATCGTATCGATCCGTTTTGATAGGTATTGACCTCGAAATTGGCATATAGGTTAGAATTTTCCCTACTCGCATTTTTGCATTATTTTTTTCCTAGTTGATTTGGCCTTAGGATCGACCCCACTGAAGTGCGACACAAAGCCTTCATTGTTGCTTTAGAAGTGTCGTAATTAGGTGGTAGAGCCTACCTTTACATGGATGCTCTGGGTAGATCCTTTGCTTCATTTTTGGCCTCCATGATGTTAGTTGTGACTATAGGCTAGGGATTCCTTGTTAGTCCTGTCATTATTACATAATGAAGCCTCATTATTTTTTTCATCATCATCCTAGGCCTTACCAGCTGGATTCCCCATGAGCACACTTTGTTGTCTTTCAATCTCTCTTTAAAATTAGAAAGAAACATCCAATAAGACTTCATTTATTCTTTTCGATCTCATTTGGATTACTTGAGAAACGTATCCCCTTTGAGTTTTCTTTAAGTCCTTTTCAGACTCTCTAAAAATGAAAATATTGTTGAGCGATCTTGTTGGCCTTCACACTCGCCAAACTCAAATTTGAAGTCACATCTGTCCAATGGTAGTTTACCACTTTTTAGGTTTGGATGGATAATTTTATGAATAAAGGTATGCTCTAGGAACTTTGGTTTGTTAGAAGAGTATTCTCAGGCGTAATTTTAACCCTTTTTTGGGCCCGAGGGACTAAATCTTCGAAAAAGGAACATTCTCCTAGGTTTTGGTTTATCACCTTTTTTGGGCTTTGGATATTACTTAGGAAAAAGGACCCCCCCAATGTCCATTTTTAATCTCTTTTCAGACTCCCTAAAATTTAAACGATCGTCGAGTGACCTTGTTCGTTGACTCTCGTTAAATTGTCCCAGAAGAAAATCTACTAGCATGAGTTTACCCCTTTTTCTAGCCAATAGATTATAGTGGAAAAAGGTACACCTGGGGAGATTCATCTTGTTGGGAGAGTTCTCCTCGGTTAGTTTTATAATTTTCGGGCTAAGGAGACTAAACTCAGAAAAAGGTTGTGAGTCCATAGTTAAGCTCTTTTCAAACTCCTTAAAATTGAAAAGATTATCGAGTGATCTTGTATTTTTCACACTCTTTAAAATGGTTTTGAAAAAACTTCTTTTTGGTGCAAGTTTAACCCTTTTCGAACCGAATAGACTAACTCTGAAAAAGGTACTCCCTGGAGTCTTCTTTTGCATTTTTTCAGACTCTCTAAATGTGAAAAAACTACCAATCTTACCTTCTCTGAGCTCGTAAAAAATTACATAGAAGGGGTCTCACTGTGTCATTCTTAATCACATTGTGGGTCTTATATTTGTGTCTTTGGCCTAATGATGGCTCCGTGTTGTTCTCAACTGAACCTTTGAAACACTCCTTATACACAAGCCTTGCAACGCTTCTTGCCTTTGTGACCTGACACCTTGACCCATAGAGGAATTTTCCCTGAGTGTCCTTATCCTGCACATGTCTCCTTGTCTTGAGCATTAGTATGTTCCATGCGCTTGGAACCGGTTTTCTTGTCGCGACACTCATTCATAATTTGTAACATAGCATTCTTTTATCCTTTTTCAAGATCTTTAAATATTGAAAAAGACAAAAAAATAAAACATTACAAAAAGAGGGGATGGGAAATATACATTCTTTTTTCGGCAACAAAGATAGTTTCCCTTGGACAAAGAACATCATTTCATTTGTTCGTCAAGCATTGGGATCTAGTATGACCTTAGGAATTCATTCTCGCTAAATAGATTTGTGTCCTCCTCCATTTGGTCACTCTTCCAAAAACCTAGACATTCAAAACCCTAACCCTAGGAGATGAAACACCAAAATTCATGTGGGCCCCATTTGGGTAAGTTAGTACATGAACTTCCCGAGGTCATAACTTTTGCATACAATCTCCATTTTAGGTGTGTGATAGCCCGTTGGAAAGGTATTTTCGATAAATATGCATTATGGCATCAAACTATGATTGTAGCACACCAAAAAAACATTGGTTAGGCCCCAAAATGGTCCTATAAGTACAGACATATGTAACGACATGAGAACATACAAAATAATCTAGTTGGATTAGGTGGGAGGCCACCAGTATCCACTTGGAATCTTTGTGGGGATTCAAAAATCCCTAGAAGTGTATAACCCACAATTACAAAAAATTATAGAAGAACGTGTTGAACTAAAAATTGACAAGAGGAGCTAGTTGGAATAGGTGGGTGGCCACCAATATCCACCTGGATCATTGTTGGCCTTCAATTTCAAGAAAACATGATCACCCACTTTAAATTCACTGTGAGTTCTGTTCTTGTCAGCATAGCTTTTCTACCTGTCTTGGGAATATTTTAAATTATGTTTAATATTCAACATTTTATCTTCCATTCCTCTGAGAAAATATGGCCCAACCACTGCTCTATCAGCTAGGTTGTCCCAACTTATTGGTGTGTTGCACTTTCTTCAATAAAGTGCCTCAATTGGGATCATCTTTAGTGATTCTTGGTACCAATTGTTGTAGGAAAATTATACCAAGTGTAGATAATATTCCCATTTAGATGGTTTGTCCATCACGTACATTCTTACGATACCCTCTATCACTTGGTTCACCCATTCTATTTTCCCATCAGACTCAAGATGATATGATGTGCTAAAGTTCAAATTTGTTCCAAACCCTTTGAATAATCCTCTCCAAAAATTTGAGGTAAACTTTGGGTCTTTGTCATAAACTATTTTCCTTGGTATGCCATGCAAGCGTGATACTTCCCTCATGTAAATATCAACAACATTGGTTTCCTTGTGATTAACCTTAATAGGAATAAAATGGGCAGCTTTAGTAAACTCGTCCACCACCACCATGATAGCATCATGTTGCTTGCTTGTTCTGGGAAATTTGGTGATGAAATCCATTGTCAGTACTTCCCACTTCCACTCAGGAATGAGCAATGGTTGCATCAACCCAACTATGTGCCTATGCTCATCCTTGACCTTTTGACACTCTAGACATTTAGCAATGTACTCAACAATCTCCCTCGTCATTCTTGGCCAATAATATTGGCTATTGACTGTTGAAACTGTTTTCTGATATCCGGGGTGCCCAACATAAGGTAAATTATGCATCTCTTTTAAAATTGTATTCTTCAATTTAGAAGAATTGGGTACATAAATTATGTTCTTGTACATAAGGCTTCCATCAATTCCCAATTCATAATCTTCAGCTTTCTACTACATTTTACCTTGCTGTAATTTTGTTACCAATCCCATGTATTGCAAATCAACTTTTGCAGCCTCAGAAATTATGCCTTTAATATCAATTTAATACATGCTAATGGTTGTAGAATGCAGTTCATGCACTCTCCTATTGAGTTCATCAATCACTTTATTCTCCTTTCCTTTGATGTGCTTAATATCAAAGCCATACTCACAAAGGAATTCCAACCATCTGCTTTTCCTAACATTCAAAGTTGGCTGATCAAAAAAATATTTTAGACCATTATGGTCTGTCCTCAACTCAAACCTCTTTCCCATGAGGTATTTCCTCCGCTTATTCAAGGCGTGCACTATGTCTCCCTACTCCAAATCGTGATAGATCCTTTCATGCTCTTTCAATTTTCTGGACTCGAAACATATCACAAATCCGTTCTGACTAAGGACTCCACCAAGTCCTTCTTTGCACACATTTGTGCAAACCACAAAATCCTCATTCGGATCAACAATCCTTAGAATTGGAGCACTAGTTAACAGTTGCTTCAATTGTTGGAAGCTCTTTTCATGCTCTGTTGTCCATTAAAACTTCACCCCTTTCCTTTGCAAGGAAGTGATTAGGTGAGAAATTCTCAAAAACCCTGCAATGAATCTTCTGTAGTATCCAACTAGACCCATGAAGTATCTGAATTTTTTCACATTCTTGGGTGTTGTCCACCCTTTAATGGCCTCAATATTTTCGGTGTATACTGCTATTCCTTCTTCAGATAGGATATGCCCCAAATAATGAATTTGGTTTAGATAAAATGAGCACTTTCTCAATTTGGCATACAACTGGTGCTCTCTTAGCACCTGTAACACCATCCTCAAGTGTTGATATTTCTCTTATTTTTTCTTGGAATATACAAGGATGTCAACCAAAAAGACAATGACAAACTTTTCTAAATACTCCCGGAAAACACCATTCATTAAGAACATAAAAATAGGTGGTGCATTTGATAACCCAAATGGCACCACTGTGAACTCATAATGACCATACCTTTTCCTAAAGGTGATTTTGCTGATGTATTCATATCTGATTCTTACCTGATGGTATCTTGATTTGAGGTCAATCCTTGAGAATATATTTTCATCCTTTAACTGATCAAATATATCATCGATCCTTGGCAACATATACTGGTTCTTTATAGTTACTTTGTTCAATTGTATGAATTCAATGCATAGTCTCAATGTCCCATATTTCTTCTTCATGAATAAAATTGGGGTGCCCCAAGGTGACACACTTGGGTGTATATACCCCTTATTCAATAGTTCTTCAAGATGCATCTACAATTATTTCAACTCTGGTGTGCTCATTCGGTAGGGAGTCTTTGACACTGGAGTTGTTCCAAGCATACAATTTATAGAGAAATAGATATCTCTCTTTGGGGGTAATCTCGATATCTCCTTGAACACATCCCAAAACTCTTTCAGGACCGAGTGTTCCTCCAGATTTGACACCTTATCCTTATTTGCTTCTCCCATATGAGCTGCAAATATTTGGAAGCCCTTTCTGTAACACTTCTTTAGCTTCATTGTTGAGATATCTCAGACAATAGCTACCCTAGGAAATCCTTGGACTTCTCTTGGGTTCTGTTCCTCATTTAGGAAAGTAAATTCCTTGTTATGACAATCCAAGACAACATGGTGTTGGTCCAACCAATCTATACACAATAGAAATTCATATGAACCCAATGACAGGATTTTCAAATCTGCCTTGGTACTCATCCCATTCATGTCCATTGGACATGATTTAACCAACTCTACAACTTTTCTCTTGGGTCTCGTAGCTTGTTGCACCAACGAAGATTTCCCATGATTTCTTCTTGGAAATTTCAATCTTTCCACTACCTTAGGATCAATATAGCTCCTGAATCTATTAAAATAGTAAATGCATGGTTATTGATCATACCTTCCACTTCAATCATGTGTGATTGAAACTTAGCTTGCTTGTTGTCCAGGGCTGCATAGATCCTAGGTATACTTCTTCCCATGTCGTTCACTGTTTCTCCTTGCTGTACATTGTGGGAACCTCTCACTTTGTCACCTTTGTGAGGAAAATATCTATAATTGTGGTCTCCTTTACAGCCCCAACATTGAATGGGTACCTGCGTTGGCCTTTGCACAACTACCTCAACCATTCTATGCTCCTTAAAAGATAGTTGTCCTTAAGGACTATTTCTAAAAAATGGAGGCTTGTTCCCCTTCTACCTATGCTCCTTCTCAAACTTCTTATTTTCCTCCCAAGCCTTATGGAAAGTAGGCTTTCCTTTTTTCTGATGATATAAGCATTTTTCTCTCCTTATGATTTCTTCTAGAGTCTTGGGATCATCATATTGGATTTTATCACTAATGAAAGTTGACAGCCCACTCAGGTACCTCTGAATCTTCATTGTCTCATCCTTGATGAAAGAGAGATACTGCAACAATTCCAAAAATCTCCTTTCATATTCCCTAATGGTCATTCTTCCCAGTTTGAGTTCAAATAACTCTTTCATATTTTTATCATAGTACCTATTGGTCAGGTATTTCTTCTCAAAATTCCTCTTGAATTCCTTCCAAGTCACATTTTTCTCTCTGAGGTGTTGCACTTCCACCAACTGATACCACCACATGGCTTCCTTTCCTTTAATATGGTAGATAACGATCCTTCCTTATACATGAGAATAATAGTTATGCAATTGGAAATACTTCCTCATGCCTAGCAACCATGTCTCAACATCTTCATCCTTCTTATGCTCTCCATCAAAAGTAAGAGGTTTGATCTTATTCATTTATCCTTTCAACTCATCCACCCCAAACCTCATATGATTCCTGACAGGGGATGGAATTGAGTTGTTGTGTGATCTTATATGGGAATTCTTTTGAGAGTGATGGCGATGTCTGCTACCACTCCTTGATCTTCCTTTCTTCTTAGGGGTCCCATGAATTCCTGATTTGCTAGATCCACTCTCCTTATCCAACTTATTTTCAATTATTTCCAGGATCTGAATTAACTTCATGTTGAAGTCTTCTTTTTGTTACTTATCCTTCACAAGCCTCTCATTATCATGCTTGTGGCTCTGGACATCTTTTTTCAATTTTTTGAGGGTATCTGCGAGATTTATGTCTTCTTCCTTTCCTTCTCCATGTCCATTTGAGTTGGTTCCTTCCAATACAGACTATAAATTCAATCCTCTGATTTCATCTTCTTGAGTGAAGGCTACCTGTGTATCCTCCATCACTTTGCACTCTGTGCTGACTCTGATCTGACAACTATTAATTCTGCAAAAACAAATGTGCAACCAACAAAACATTGTTAGGATAACTGTTCTTGATAATTCCATGAAAACATGAACCATTCTGATTCATTAATATATCAGACTTCTTTTCTATTTTTTTCTTGAGAAATTGAATGTTCAGATCCAATTTCTAGATGAATGGTTATCTTCTATTGTTCAATACCTTTCCAATGGATACTTCCATGCTCAATTCTAGGTTTTGAGTAGGAAGTTGTGGATGCAAAAATTTGTCCCTTTCCTTCTCTTTAAACAAAGAATTCAACACTATCCCCATTTCTTGGGCCCCCAAATTCATGTGACCAGGGGTTGTAACCGAGCGCTAATAATTAGGCACTTATACTATGCTTTGGGCCTCTGGGGCTTCAGAATTTTGGGGCTTCGAAGGATATTCCTCCACTACAATACATTTTCCCTAAATGTTGATTCTTCGAATACTCAGAGGACGTACATATCGACGGTCCTCCTTCCTTGTTTATATCTACGGTGGATCAGAGCTCTAAGAATCTAGGCTTCGACAGTTTCCAAAACACTTCACTACTGATCTCCCGAAGTGCTGACCCATCGAAGATCCTCTCTCTTTCCTTCATGTGTCATATGTGATCAATGATGATGATGGATTTTGACCTTTGGGCCTCCAAATGTCCTTGATCGCAACAATTCTGCAATGCAATTCCCTAAGAGTACCACTCCTCCAGACTATAGAATATGTCACCATGTGTCCTCTGTGATCAACGATCGAGATGGAATCCATCCTTCGGGCCTCCAAAAGTCCTTGACTACAAAAATTATGCAACACAATCCCCTCGGAGTACCACTCCTTCGGACTA
>WSFP011445586.1:0-20177 GCA_009831015.1 Picea engelmannii | reverse complement strand
TAAAACAAGGAAAGATGAGAGCATTGTTTTTTATTCTAGTAGTTTGAACTCTTCTAAAAATTATGGCGTTGATTATATACCTAGCACTAATAATAAGTATCACTTCATATAAATGGTGATGAAGCATGAAGGAGGTCAAGTTGCAATTGAGGAGGTGTTGGAAGTTGTCCCAACCCTTTTTGAAGCGTCGTTATTATAGCAAACTTGTCGCAACATCCGTCAAATGCAACATATTTATAGATTTTGTAACGTCGCAATTCCGACGTAAAAAAGTCCTAAGTGACCATTGGTATTTTAACTTGGTGAACATACTAAGGTGACCGTTGGAGGGGAAAACCTAGTTTCCAAAACGTCGCAATTGCGACATACATCTTCACAAATGTGGAAAGAGAGACGTTCCAGTGGAAAACGTGGAAAGAGCGACATTAACGTGGCAAGAGCAACGTTAACGTGGCAAGAGAGACGTCAACGTGGCAAGACCGACGTTATCGAGCAACATGAATTTTTTTTATTTTATAAATTTCCTCTATTTTGCGACAATATGGACAATTTTGTCCATAACGCCGCAAATAAAACGTCAGAATTTTTACAATATGTACTAGTTAATAGTTGAATAGAGGAAAGAGTGTTATCTTGATAGAAGTATTGTACTTTTGGTTCATTCGATACTTTATAGAATTTTAGGAAAGAGTGTTATCTTGATGGTTGTTTCCATATGAAAAGGGCAACATAGTTACAAATATGTCTGCGAGACTTTCCATGTGAATATCATGTGAATGACTGTAAACTCTCAACAGAGAGGGCAACATGATGTTGAGTATTCCTATGAGACTTGTCATAAGAATGGATGTAAGATCTACAGGAGGAAGGATATGGAAGTTTGAAATTCCCATTTGTAAGAATGACATGGAAAAAGGTGCAATAGTGAGCTTCCATTATGAACATCCATAGATGTAACTGGATGCTTGAGTGCATGAGTGGAATGCATTATAACATTTCCTAGTATGAAGAAAGAAGTGAATAGGTTTGTGAGACTAGCCATGATGATGTTTGTAAATCATATTTAAAGAAGAATGATAATAAGACCCAATAATAGGAGTGAATAAGGTCAAAAGGTGCAAGTGATGCACCTACCTATATGTAAAGGTACATATACATGCTTAAAGGTATGACATGAATGTCAGAATAGGTGAAATGTGAGGCAATATTTGTACTTGCTAGATCTAAATAAAACCATGGATGCATGGTTGACCCCATGATGGAAGGGTCTGATTTGTCTTGATGAAATAATAGCTTGAGGGGGATGTGTTCCCTTTTTCCTCAAGAAAAGCTAGTATACATTGGTGAAAAGGTAAATGAGAATGGATGCTTTGTTCCCATTATAAAAGGAAACATGATTATGATTTTAAAGACTGCATAGGAATGGTCATGAACAATCATGAACCAATTAATTTTCAATAGATAAGGAAATGAAACAGTAAATTTTTCCTATGGTGGACACCCACACCGCATGCTAAGGCATGTGATTAAAGTACAATGAATGCAAATTGATGGAATAAATGTGCATGTGTGAGTGAAAAATCTAAATGCATAATAAAGATGCATGCTGATAATTCCCCATGGAATATTAGGTAATAATATGAGATGACAAAGCTAAAGTAACTCAAGAATTGAGCTCATGTAAGACCATTTGGATATGCAAAAAGAGAGTTTCATGTCAAATAGGTTCCTGTGGGGGAACTGTGTAAAGAAATCTATTAGGATAACATAGCTGTAACCTTAATGATTGTTGATAATTGGACAATGGGCTGCAAAACCTATTTATATAAGAATCATGGATTACATTCTAAAATATCATGCATGAGTACTAAGACATGCAGACGAATGAGGACCAATCTGACCTCTAGTTGGGAAATGTGTGGAATGCACAAGTTCATGATTCATTGTGAACAAGAAATGTGTTGGTGTAGCATATTGAATTATCCAAGAAGGCCAAGGTGAACATGAATAACAGTTCTCAAGAGATATAACAAAAGATCCCAGGAGGGATAAATTGTAAAAGAAAATAAGGAGAAAGTGATTATTACTTCTCACTATGAAACTATGAATAATAAGACAGAGTTGTGTTCTTAAAAAGGACAACTGTGATAATAAGTACAACTAGTAACTGAAAGATACAATATTGAATGTGTTTAAATGAATGATCTTGGTTAAGCTATAGTGTGTGAAGGAAATGAGGCATTGAAATTTATTCAGCTAGGCTGGAAGTTTCCTGATGGGAGAATCCCTTAACTCCTTTTTTGTTGTCTATTATATTTCTCTGGGATGATAAATTGATATGTTGATAAATGTAGATATTTTGGATTGAGAATGTCGAGAGCTGCAACTGAAATTTGATTGTGGTTTCACTCATGAAAACATTGGGGACAATGTGATGGAGTGCATTTAGATATGCTAAGGCATGTATGAAAATGTTTTAATGAAATAAATGCTATGGTACATGCATTTGATTTTACATGACAACTAATGTAAAATGTGAAGGTGTTGATGTATGTCACGTGTAGAAAAGATTGGAATTGTTAGGGAAGGACAACTGCCAATAATGAACAACCTCAGACAAAAGTGAATGGAAGGAGGTTGCTCATAAAATAAAATAAAAAAACTGTCAAAGGGATTTTAGAAGTCCCCAGGAAGCACCACTGAAGAGGTAATATCAGAGAAGATGCTGGTAGCCAGAACATGTATAAATATTTTGTTCCCATGTGACATGAGAGGTAAAAGGGATTTTGGTAATCATCCCTTCTAAAATAACCTATGTTTTGATGGCATGAATGTGATCCAAATGGTTGTTATATGTCATTGATACCCAAGTAGGGTATGATTCATGAAGAAGAACCTGCATGATGGAGGTGTGAACCTCTGACAGCCAAGGATGGTTGAAATCCTTGGAAAAATGCATGAACAAATATATGCCATGAATACATTGCCCAATCAAGGAGTGATTGGGAATAAAAGTGCTCAAATGTAGCACGAAGATGTAATGTAGTAAGGGGATGCATGTGATAAGAGAGTGAATATATATAGGACTACCCATTATGGAAGAAGTGTCTTCTAGTGCTCCGTGGAATTACATAATGGTAAAGAGAGAAATTAGGTGGCCATAAACGTTGGTACCCTGGTTACCAAGGAAGAAAGAATGCTTGAATGCATTCATGAGAAACTTTTAGTTTCATGTATATTGATTTGAGGTCATGATCAACTGAAGAAGGAAAAAACAATCCTTCTTTAAAAACAAATGTGTATAAAGAAACCATGTGGTAAAAGGTTGGATGAGTTCCAACCCACCAAGGAAAAGTACCTAATATGAAAAGTAATAATCTAAAAATCAATGCAAGGATTCATTGCGTGAAAATGCAGCCATGGGCATTGACACATTGAATTAAACTACAATTAATATTTGGATTGCTTGTGATTGGGCCTAATATACTGAAATGAAACATGAATAAGGAATGATATTTCCTTGAACAAATGAATCTGATGCAATTGTTAGATTGCACCAGCTAAGAATTTCTTGTGATAACATTGAGATGTGCAAAAGAATATATGTATGTACATGAGGAAGTAACAGTTTGTTTGGCTGAGTGAAAAATGAATTGCATGAAGGAGGGGTCTTGGATATGGTTGTGTTGTAAGCCCATAAGGAAGACCAATGCATGTTGGTTATGAAGGAGCCAAACTACCATGATAAATATATCTCATGCTTATGGGATCTAGATCCTATATGGAACAGATATGAAAATAGAAATATGGAACTTGAAATCCGTGGGTAACAGATTTGAAAGAATTTCAATCAAAATAATGAAAGAAACTCACAAATTTCTGTATGTATGTGGTATAGGTGAGAGGAAAAATATATATGTCCAAGAAGGATAGATGATGGTTGTCAAAGATGAAAAGCATGGAAACAAGCTATTGTTGTGACATTAGAACCCTGTGATAAGTCATGAGACCCATAGAATGATGTATTGTGATGAAACATGTTGAAGGGAAGCTTTCAGCAGAGCAAGCATGAGGGACGCCTCAGTTTTAAGACTCAGGGAGGTCTCATAAACTCTTCTTGTGTGAGAAATCCCTGGCAAGGCACAATGGATCATCCAAGGGGCTATATAACAGAGAAGGGGATTCCTAAGTCTAGGCCTGGAGGGTGAGTGATCACAAGGAAGACGAGACTCCAATAATTTTTGTAATATGGTTATTTTGATCACGAACACAATGGGTATGTCCAGGAAAGAAATGGGCCAAATTAATGAGACATCCATATGGATGCAGATCCATGAACTATACAGATAAGAATTGTGCTAACTTGTTAATATTCCACTTGAATTTAAACAACAATAAAATGTTTTGCATGGAATGATAATTAATATGCTTTTTGTTGAAAATTGTTGTAGGTAAGTGCTAAATGCCAAGAGTCTGGAAAAGGACCAAACCAAGAAAAGGAAAATGATGTTGAAGTAGCTGAAAGATGAAGTCATGGTAAGTGTTTCTAAGAAGAACACCAAGGACGATGTTCCTTTAAGGGGGAGGGGATTGTAACACCCCTATTTTCCCCAACCTATAATTAATCATAATTTATGATTGCCATGAAATGGCTTGCAAATATTGTAAACATATTATTGTTTAATTGTAAATGTTAATAGTTGACTAATGGGTGAAGCCTTAAAGAACTATCCATGATATCATTAGAAGAATGAAGGGAGGTTCTATTAAGTTAAAGTACCCCAAGCCACCTTGCGGAAATATTAATTGGAAACATTCAAATTATTTTCCCTTAGCCTGGATATCAAGACAAGTCAATTAATGAGGAGGGGTTGGTAGTTGAACAACCAACCACCCCCATGAATGCGGATATGGGAAATCTAGCTAGGACGATAGAAAATGTCAGGCAGAGGTAAAACATAATACCATTTTCTATAGCTATACTGACCCACCATTTTTGTGGGATGGATGGAAAAAAATGGCAGTTTGAGAGCCTTCAAGGAAGGGACGTGCGACCTGGATATGCATAGAGGGAGAAATAGAGGAGAGTTCAGGCCTATGAGGAATATAACTGCTGAAAAAAATGCATGGGTGCATGTAATAGAATGATTAGAGAACCCAGAGAAGGGTTATGAGTTGGAGCATGAAAGACGTGAAACCTGACCTGAGCCAAGGGGGTCGCAAGCTTAATGTTGGGAAGGCATATGATAAACCTCGAAGACGCCTGGGCTAGGTGAATGTAAGGGAAAATCTATACCAAGAGTAGAGTGAAGGAGAGTGACCTTCAAATCTTGTTGAGAACCTGAGAGAGATTTCCTAGTGGTATCATTGTTTGGCATGAGGGTGGAAAAAATGATAAGAGTGAATGCATCTGATTCTATGGTTGGGTGGAAAGGTGAATACCCACAGTCAATTGGTCAACTATCAACAGTAATAGATAAGTATTCCATAGACTCTATGTAATTGAATTAAAATGCATGATTGAATGCTTGTACTTGAGTTATAAATATACATACTTGATTTATAGTGATGATGCTTATTGTATTTGCAAACTCATGTGTTTGAGTGACAGTATGATAGAAAGAATGGTGCATGCCCTGCATGACTGAATACAAGCATTCTGTAATGTTCTTAGATAAAAATAACGAACTTAATTTTATGATTCCTGCATGCTCAACACACACACACACACACACACACACACACACACATATAAATCCATCATCGTGGAATGGAAACTAGGATCATAAGTTAATAGTTGAATGTAATGGAAAGAGCCCAAAGAAAAATCATTGAATTGTCTAAGTCCCGAATCAGATGAAAAACCATGTTTTGAGCTCGAAGGAATCATAGTCGTTGGATCGGTAGAGCAAATAGATCTGGATCCTTTATCGCAGCAGGTTACCATGCTTATAGCTAATGTACTCGAATTAATCTAGATTGTTAATCAGGGACTAACCCAAAATTAACCTTTTTCATAGATCATTGTGGTCTCGTTTAAGCGATATTTGGGGGAGAGGTAACGTCAGTATGATGTACCATGCTGACCTAGAATGCCAACATGTCCATAAGTTTATAGGTGTCATCCTGTGATTGGAAACAGGTATTTGGTCAGTGGGCCATAGCGCAGGCCCTTGGGTGAACTATGTCTTAGACATCCATTTTATCCTTGGGCGTCACACCAAAAGTTTGAAATATCTCGATCATTGATCAGAGTACATATGAGATGTGATCTTGGTCGTTGATCGACATGGAATCCCTTAGAGGTTGATGAGAGGAGGGATGACCTAATGCTAATGTTATATTGATGTCACAAGCCTACGTGTATGAGGAAGCCACGTGGAGGCCTATAATTGGTCGAGGTAATAGGGAGTGGGTCCCTGTCGATTTTAAGGGTTGGAAAGGTGAGATGAATGGGTCCGTGAGTCTGCCAACCCGTGGACCTAACCACTCACAAAATAATCTAAGTGTCAAGTGTTAGAAGAGAGGAAGAGAATCAAATGAGTCTGCAAGTCCGTGATTCCACCAACCCACAAACCCGACAAACTCATAAAATAATCTAAGTGTTGATACTTCTTAGATGAACTTATAGAGGAGAGGTACAAAATTGTATGTCTGCGAGTCTGCTAGTATGTTAGTCCACGTCGGTGGAAAAATGGTTAAGTATTGATACTTATCGGACGAACCTATGAAAGGATGTTTATAGATTTATTCATCCACAAGTTTGTGATTCCGCGAAGATAAAAATGGCTAAGTGTCTATTCTTCTTGG
Source organism: Picea engelmannii (assembly GCA_009831015.1). NCBI lineage: Eukaryota > Viridiplantae > Streptophyta > Pinopsida > Pinales > Pinaceae > Picea > Picea engelmannii. The sequence goes on along the minus strand of WSFP011445586.1, from coordinate 13,367 downwards.
ACCGACCTATGAAAGGATGTTTATAGATTTATGCATCCATGAGTCTGCGAGTCCACGAAGATGAAAATGGCTAAGTGTCAAGGCTTCTCGGACAGACCCATCAAAGGATGCTTATAGAAGTATGCATCCATGAGTCCACGAAGATGAAAGATGGCTAAGTGTTGAGACATCTCAGATGGACCTATGAAAGGATGTTTATATAATTATGCATCCACAAGTCCGTGAAGATGAAGAATGGATAAGTAACGAGACTTCTCGGGAGAATTGATGAAAGGAATCTATGGAATTATGAGTCTGTGAGTCCGCCACCCATGTGAGTGTGTCGAACGAAGGTTTGAGTGACGATGGTTATAGGATTGCATGGACTAAAGTTCCACCATGGTGGGATAGACTAGTGCCACGTTAGGACCAGGGTGTTGCCACGTCAGTTCGCACAGTCAATGACACATCACATGTATGCCACGTGGCAGTGAGAGATATGTTTCCTATGTAAACCAAAGAATTTCGTAAGGTCATACCTTTCATTCCATAGCTCCATCCTGAGTGAATTTACCGTCGTTGGAAAGCTCTTGACGAGCAAAAGAGGATGGAGTTGTGATAGAGAAGATTTAAGGTTGATAGAATAAGTGAAAATTTAATATCCCATCCATTAAACAGGTACCTAGGGGTTGGGTTTGTTACACACAATAGAGGTAAGGTATTAATCATTGAATTAGAGATCGACTTCAACAAATTAGAGATAGGTTTCACTAAATAAGAAATATTCAAATAAAATTAATGAAAATATTTAAAATATTCAAATTAATTAATATAAATAGTTTCTTATTAAAATAGATGGGTCATGATAATATAACATCTTTAGTGCCAATCACCTATCCTCTCAATAAGTAAGGGTTTGCATGTGTGTGTTTCATATTATGATTGATAAATTTTTTATAGTATTTCAACTTTGTATTGTATTGTTAGTAATTTCATTTCCATTCCAAATTTCAATTATAAATTTAAACTCAATAAATAATAAAAATGTAAAATTAAGAACTTTGAATTTAAATAGTTTTCATGATCACTTTTAACTTTAGCATTGAGTGATGTCAATTCCTGCTAGCACATCTAGTTAAGATGTGGGTTTTTTTGCTAGGTGAGACAAGTTCAATACCCTTACGGTGTATTTAGTTGGGAGGAGACACCAAAAAATCCAGCCATGTTAAGGGTTTGTGCATCCCAAGTTGGGTGTAATCCTCCAGTGATTTTGACAACTTATATGCCCCTAGGTTGTGGTTTCTTATCCAATGGTTAAAATATTGGCCCCGCAAGTGACAGACATTTGTAACAAACAAAAATAAACTTCATTATTGAGTGATATGAAAACAAAAAAAGATAAACCAAATGAAATGAGTGAGCATATTTAAAATATTTTCAGATTATTTATTATTATAACTTTATTATGCACATAGATCAACCATGACTACATAACATGTCCCCCACCCACCATCTTGGGGGTAAATAAGTGCATGTGTATACTTAATATATTATGACAAGTAAAATATTTGTATATTATTTGATAATATGAATCAATTCAATGTTGGCTAGTTATGTGTCAACAAATGTCCAAGTTGAATATTTTTGGGTTAGATGTGCTAGTTTATGCCAATGATTTTACTAGGGATGTCACCCATGAATGTGGGAAAACATCAACATTGAAAAATACAATTGCAATAAGGGTATTAAAGGATGTTGAATCCATTTATAACAATGTCACCAATCCAAAATTACAATTTCAACAAATATCACTTGACCAAATTTCACTATCTAGTGGTGTCTCCCTTAACGAGTGTTGTGCAGCCAGTGAGGGCCTAATGGGATGTCTTGTACCTAACACGTGAGGGCCTGCTCAATTAGGGTATTCAAAAACCCATCTCCTTATGTAACTTCAAGACTTTTTCCCTTCTCACTCCTTCACTTCCTCATATTCGCTACCTCGGACTCACTAAGAGATAACATTCTTGCATGATGAATTGATAAAAATGAGAGGCTCTTTGATGTGTATTTATACTTTTTCAAGTACCTCCCTTTCCTTACTTTAGGGATGACCTGTAAATTTTAGTTGCAACAAATCTTTCTCCTTTAATTAATTTTGGGGCCGACTTGTAACTTCTTATCCATAAATATCGAGCTTCTTAACCATACTTAGGTCTTCATCTTTATGAGAGCATAACTTATCAATCGTGAAGAACCATGTGGAATAAAACCTATTGTTGGAAATGACATGACGAGGACTATACATCTATGAGAGTTTTGAGTGCATTTGCAGAGTCCATCATCCTCTTTTTCCTCAAACAACTTTGGGCTTTGTGACCACACCTTTGGTCTTCTTGTAGACTTCTTTAAAGTGTCTTCCTATGAGGGTCGTGCTTAAAGATATTCCATAAGGGGACCAATTTGGAGACTTCTTCAAATATACCCATTACTTCTAGAGGCTTCTAGACTTCTTCTATAGTTGACATCAATGACAACCAATTTTTGAACAATCTCCCCCTTTGGCATTGATGGCAACACTCATGCTCCCCCTATGACCATTTCTCCCCTTATCTTCATGCGCTCCCCCTGTCTCCATGATTTTTTTCTTTCTCTCCCCCTTTCACATCAATGGAAAATGCTAACTCCTCTTGACGATTTCTCTTTCCCTATTGTCATTGAAAAATGTCGGGTAGATCATTGTGGGGAAGAAACTACTCCAATTTTTTGTTGAAGATAATCAAATGTATCTCTTGGGAGAGGTTTGGTGAAGATATATGCAATTTGTTCTTTTGTCTCAATGTACTCTAACTTAATATTATTTTTTATAACTTGTTCTCGTAGAATGTGAAAATTGATCGGAATATGTTTGGTCTTGGAATGCATCACTAGATTCTCGCAGATACTTATAGCACTGATATTGTCACAGAGTATAGGAATGGGCTCATGATATTTTAATTGTATATCCTATAGGTTTTGCTTCATCCAGAGAACCTGAATAAAACATGTCGTTGTTGCAATATATTCTGCTTCTTCTATAGACAATGATACTAAGGATTACTTCTTACTTAACCAGGATACCAGACAGTCACCCAAGTAGAAGGTTGCTCCACTAGTACTTGTTCAATCATTAATGCTTCCTTCATAATATGCATCTATGTAGGATACCATAGTCATCTCATTCCCACAATCCAGAATCTATTTTTCCTTTGAGATATCTGAAAATCCTTTTTACTGCCAAAACATGAGTTTCCTTCAGTGCTGCTTGAAATATTGCAACATGTCCAATTGCTTGCATTACATATGGTCTTGAGGATGTCACATGGAGTAGGATGCCAATCATCAATTTATAGAGTCTATGATATGCTTCCTTATATTCATCATCTTTTATCAACTTGCAACCAGTCACCATAGGAGTACTTACGGGTTTGCAATCTTCCATTCCAAACCTCTTCAATATTTATTTGATGTACTTGGTTTGGGAAATGAAAAAACCTTCATCTAGCTGAGATATCCGAAGTCCTAAGAAGAACGTCAACTTGCTAAGTAGTGAAATTTCAAACTCATTCTGCATGCCTTGGGAAAAAATCTTACTCATCCTATCATCATCAATTCCAAAGATGATGTAATCCACATATACTTCAATGATAAGTGTGTTGCTTTTACGTATAGATTTCTATCTGCATTACCCTTTATGAATCCTTTTTTTTGTAAGTACTTGTCCAATCTTGAATACTAGGCTCCAAGGGATTGCTTGAGTCCATACAGAGATTTCTTCAATCTGCAAACATAATCTTCTCTTTCTGATAGTAGAAACCCTTCTAGATGTTTGATGTAGACTTCTTGTTCTACTTCTCCATTTAAAAATGATGATTTTACATCCTTCTGATATACTTTGATCCTTTTGGAACAAGCATAGGCCAAGATCATTCTGATAGCTTCCATTTTAGAAATTGGGGAAAAAATTCTTCAAAATCTACTCCTTCAACTTGAGCATATCCTTTCCATACTATCCTTGCCTTGTTTCTGGTTACCTGTCCATATTCATTTAGTTTGTTTCTAAACACCCATTTTGTACCAATCACATTTTTTTTCTTAGGTCTTGGAGCCAATTCCCATGTCTCATTCTTCTCTATTTGATTCAGTTCTTATTCCATGGCATATATACAATGTTCATCATTGTTGGATTCCCCAAATATGTTGGGTTCAACTGTGGATAGTAGTGCAAGGTGTCTCTTCTCTAGTGTACGTACTCCTTTACTTTCGTTGGTTTCTATTCCTGCATTTCTATCTCCAATAATTTGTTCTAGTGGATGATTCTTCTGAACCCAGTAGTTAGATGTCCTGGAAGGTATCTGAAAGTCTTGATGACCATTTTCTTCTTGTTTTGTTTTTGGTTACTTATCTTGTTGTTTTTTTTGTTCTTCTTCTTCTATCTCTTCATCTCTTAGTTATTCTTCCACTTCCCTTTCTTTTTAATTTCTTCTCTCTTCCCTGGTCTTCAACACATTTTTTTCATCAATATTTACATTATTACTTTCCACTATTCTATTGAGTATTAGATTGTAACATTTGTATGCCTTGATTTTGCTTGAGTATCCAACCAATATGCCTTTTATCAACTCAAGAATCAAATTTTCCAACAATGTCATCTTCTCGTTTTATGTAGCATTTGCTTCCAAACACTCTAAAATGCTTGATGTTTGTCGGTATTCCCTTCCATAGCTCATATGGAGTCTTGTCAATGTTACATCTAAGCATTCCCTTGTTCAAGATATGAACATATGTGTGTACTTCTTGTACCCAAAATACATTACCCAACTTGGAATCTTTCAACATGGTTCTATCCATCTCTTTTACCGTTCTGTTATTCCTTTCAATGACTCCATTTTGATGAGGTGTCCTAGCTACTGAGAATTGCCTTTTTATTTTATGATCTTCACAAAAATACATGAATTGTTTTGATGTAAACTCACCTCCATTGTTTGATCTCAAGAACTTGATTTTCATATCAGTCTCATTTTCAACCATCTCTTTGAATATCCTGAAACATTCAAATGCCTCTGACTTTTTCTTGAGAAATCAAACTACGGTCATTCTTGTAAAATAATCAATAAGTAGCATGAAGTATTGTTCACCATTCAGTCCTTTTGTTCTCATTGGTATGCATAGATCGATGTGCAAAATATCCAATGGTTTTGTTGTAGAGTATTTCTTCGTTCTGAATTTAGTTCTTGTCTGTTTTCCATGTAGGCAATTCTTACACAGTATTGGTTGGATTTGAAATTTCAGGAATTTCTCTTATTGCTTCCTTTATGCTAATTTTGAAAAGATTGTCAAAGTTCACATGATCCATTCTTTTGTTCCAAAACCAACTTTCATTTTCCTTTCCCAAGCAACATCTTTCCTTTCCAATCTCATTTAATATGTATATGTTGTTTGGAGTCCTTAATGTTGTAGCCACCAATTTTCCTAATCCTTCTTTTCTTATCTCACATTTCTTTGAGTCAAATAGAAGTGTGATTCCTTGGTCACACATTTGACTCACACTTAGCAGATTATGCTTCATATTTTTTACAAGTAGGACATTTTCTGCTATGGCATCTTTACTTCCAAGCTTGACTATGTCTTTTCCTATAATTTTGGCTGAGTTATCATTGTTAAATAAAACTGGTTCATCTCTTTCTTTTTTCGGTGTTACAAACATGTCCTTGTTAACTGTCATATGATTTGAAAAACCATTGTCAACGTACCAATCACTTCTTCTACTTTGGGCTTGTAGAGTAATGGAGCATTCTTCAACATTCAGTTTATCGTACTTCCTTTTCCATTTTTTTGATGGTTCTTTTACATGACTGTTGAAATACTTCTTTGGTTCCTTTGGAGGAGCAACCAATCTGCAATCTTTGGCCATGTGCCCAAAATTGTTGCATTTGTAATATTCTACTTCATCATTTAATGAGCCAAAATTGTTATGGTTTATGTTATACGCTTCATGAGGCTTTCCAAGATGATTAATTCTAGAGTATCCTGCATAGTTTCTTTTGTTCTTACCATAAGATCTACATTTTATAACCTTGTGCCAAAAATTGTTACAGGAATAATATAAACCAATAAAAATAGTTTGGTACCCGAGTGTAGAAGATCTTCTAAATGGTGCTGCTCTTCTGTAATCTTCTTCTTGAGTTCTTTCCATGTTTGTTTGCTGATTTTGTATTTTGGATCTTCTAGGTGGTGTCATTTTTCTATAATATTTTTATTGAGTTCTCTCAATTTCCCAAGATTTCTCTTTTGAAGGTTTTCATTCTTCCTTCTTGATAGGACCTTTGATGTCCTCTACATAAATTATTTGTTCTACTTCCTTTTCTATCGTCATGGAGTTTGAACTCTTCTCAGTATGTATTTGCTTGTATCATATTATAGACTTCTCATATTATGGATTTTGACTACTGATGATTTCATCCAGTCTTTTGGTGATGTTTTGTTGCATTTCTTTCTTATGAAGTTCGTTCCTTAATGAGACTATTTCTTCTTCCAAGGTTTCCTTTATTTTCTCCTTTTCTTCCAATTGATTTTTGAGTGCTTCTTCAGTCCTTTTGGCTTCTTCCACTTGAATCTTTAGATTCATAATCATCTATTGAACTTCCTCAAATTTAAGACTTTGAGAACCCTCCTTCAGCTTGATCAATTCTTCCTTGAGTGATTTGTTTTTCTTCCTTTCTCTTTTTAGCTCACTTGGAAATCAATGACATCTTTTTCTTAATATTCTCTTTGACAAAATGTCAAGTGGAAAAAATCAAATTTCAAATTCCCTTGACTCTAGCACTTGACTCTGGGGTTTCTTGAAAAAAATTCTCGAGCCGAATCATGGCAACGGGAGAAGCCAAAATAGTTGGAGGCATGAGATTTGCTTCTAGTTCTTTAATTTTCTATTTCAACCGAGTATTTTCTTCCTCCATATTGGCAATTGAAAAATCCAGTGCATCCCCTGTAACTTTATGAATGGACGACAATCTAGAAGGCAACATGTTCTATGTATCAATGGTAGACCGCAACTTTCCACTTTTACTCTTCGTGGTTCTTTCAAAGACCAATTTCTTAGAATCTCCGTCAAAAGAGGCATTTTGTACAAAAAAATTCTCTTCATAAAAAAATATCTCATCCTGGACCATGAGTGCGGAAATGTGTTGTACATCTTCTCTAGCAGGTCCTTCTACATCTGGGAAGGTGATATTTTCAATATCCACATCCTAGTCTATATTATCCACTAATAAATCATTTTCAGGTGCATGTGTTTCTCCTCCCTCTTGTTGTGAATTAGTTATTTTTATTTTAATCTTTAACTTATGGGGGTTCTCTAAGTTCCCCTAAGGAGGGTTTCTTTCTTCATCATCCCCTGAATTATTACTCTATATTTTTCTTTGTTGTGATGTCCTAGGTTGAGGGTTTGTCTAGGGTAGAAAACTTCTTTGAGAAACATCCGGTGATTGAGAATTCTTCTCATTTGAAGGCTTACCTCTTTCCTTGTGATTTTTTGTGGTACTTATGACAGTTTCTATATCGTCGGAGTCCCTATCAGATTCTTGATTATTAGGGTTATGGCTATCATTCTCTTCATCTCCACTTACAAATGAGTTTATGAGTACAGAGTTGGGCCTGACTAAAATAAAATGATTGTAAAAAACATGACTAGGGTCAAACCCCTTGATTTCCTTTGCATATCTTAAGCTGGAATGGTCAAAATAGATAGCGTATTCATCAATCTTGGAAATTCCTCTGAGAATAATTTCACCAACTTTCCAAGGAAGAGGTATGAATTTCTTTTTTCTTTTCTCAAAAAAGTGTGAAACCATAATTTGCATTGTCTAGATATTTCAATAATAAACAATTTATCAGATATATAATATGGAAGAAAAATGGGTTTTTCGTTAGAACAGAAAACCCTGATGATATTGTAATCCTCAATCTTTTCAAGAATTCCTTCTCTTTCAGAAAATATGACCCCTCCAATGAGAGCCATGAAGTATCTTCTCCAAATAATAGCTTCTTGAATTTAGACACAAACTCATTGTATACTTCATAGAAATGGTGGCCAACCTTTTGCCTCTGCAAAGCTTGATACCACATGGTCACATGGTCCACCTTTAATTTTACCCTTCTAGCAATATTTAAACCCTTAAAAGTATGAAAATAGGTGATAACAAATACCAAATAAAATGACATATAAAATTTATTCTCAGTCTTGAAAATTTTCAGCAGTGCAGTATTCTCATTTGAAGTAATCTTCTCCCCATCGAAGATTGGGTTTTCATGAACTGTGAAATGCAATATATACAATGCCAATCCAGGAATGGTTTATGTAGAGCCTTGGCCAACAATTCAAGTAAATAACCAAGAAATTTCTTTAAATGGATTTTTCAAATAACTTACTTGAATCCTGGATATATCTTCTAACATTGATGCAAGGTCATGTAAATATACTTGAAGAAGTTCAATTCCATTAGTTTTTCTTTTTATAAAATTCCTAGATTCTTCCCCTTTGTAAACCAAGTTTGGCTCCAAAAATTTCAACATCTCCCTAAATATTGAAGGTGTCAAGGAAATAGGAGTATTGTTTTGCAATGGGATGGCCCTTTTGTTCTAGATAAATTTGTCAATGCACCAAGCGGTGATATATTTTCATTCAAAAACCTCGAGGACACAACCTACGAGAACTATCTCTAAAGTCCACACCTTGTTGTTTTCTTTACCCAGTATATTTTGAATGGTACCAATGCGACCAGGACCAATGATAGTTTTGGTCTTGTTTGGCGAAGAGGTTCAAGGTATCTCCACAAAAATGTTGTTTTCTCATGACTAACTTCGTTGAGATGGTGAGATTTTCTTGTAATATTACTTTGCACAGTAAAACAATTTTAAGTTATATTTCTTTCAAAGAAAGCATTAACTCAAAATAAATTTGACTTGCCTCGATATAAACACCATTAATTAATGGCCATTTTATAAATGAATTTAGTAGTTAAGTCCATAAATATAACATTAAATGTGACTCGAGAAAATTGAAAGAAGGGACATGTGATGGCGGAGGGTCGGGGTAAGCAATTAGAATGGAAAGGCAAGTCCGTGAGTCCAAAGGTCCACGAGTCCGAAAGTCTGAATGGATGAAATGGCTAAGTGTTGAGATAGGTCGGGTGGACTGTGAGAGAAGAAGAAGCATAACATGTAAGTCCGCAAGTCTGCAAGTCCGAAAGTCTGCGTTACAAAAATAAACTAAGTGTTGGGGTGGAATGATATATGGGTAAATGGAACATAATATAAGTTCGAAAGTACACAAGTATGAAAGTATGAAAACAAGGTAAAAATGACTAAGTGTGGTAATCTTGATACAACAAAGAAAATGGGAAAAGGGGGAAAATCGGAGATTCGAGAAAGAAAATTATAGAAGGGGAAGAGAAGAGGTAAGAAAAGAAAAAGTGGAAACAAAAATAAAGGGGAAGAACAAAATGGGTTCAACAAATACCTCCAATTGTGGGTTGTCAAGAATGAAAAATGTCATGACCAGATGTTTTATCCTTTGGGCAATGGAGTTGAAACAATGAGGATGTACAAAAATAAAAACTATGTACAAACAAAAGAGAGTGTCTCAAGTGAAGAAATTTTTTCAGGTGTTTCTCATTGATAGGCAACGTCAAAATCTTTCCTTTCATATCTTTAAGCATGTATGAATTGAAACCCAAAAATTTTTCAATAAGGTAAGGCCCAATCTAGAGTGCTTTGAATTTTGTATGCGTTGATGGATTTTCTTTTTCTTTGTTCGATAGCAACACCAATTCTACCTTTTGAAAGTTCTTGATTGTTTCACTTTGATCGAAATATTTCTTAACATTATGTTTCCTCTGTGATATTTCTTCAAAGCCTCACTTCTTTCTTCTTCTAATCTCAACAATTGATTCAATCTCTTCTGCATAGGGGGAGTATCTTCAACATCCTCTAGGTTGACTGCATAAGTCAAAGAATTTAATTCAAGGTTGATTAGCATCTTCGCTTCATTTCCATAAACCAACATGTAAGGAGACATCCCAGTGTTATCCTTCAAAGTCATTCTGCTTGCCCATAAAGTGTCTATCAATTTCAAGTGCCAATTTTTCTGATTTTGATCAATAATCTTCTTTAGGATTTGAATTAGTGTCTCATTTGTAGACTCGACAAGGCCATTTCCTTGTGGATAATAATTTTATGATTGTCCCATCACAATGTCATATTCTTCGAAAAATTTTGTGAACTTTGATCCAATAAAAAATGAGCTATTGTCTGTAATAAGTTTCTCTGGAACACCAAATCTCGACAAGATATTATCCTTGAGGAATTTAACTCATTCGTCAGAATCGGCCTTTTTCAATGTTGTTGCTTTCTTCCATTTCATGAAATAGTCTGTAGCAGTAAGAATATATATGTGCCCCTTAATGGATTTTGGATTTATTGGCCCAATGAAATCCAGCCCCCATTGTGTGAATGATTGTTCTAGTGAAATGGGTTGCAAAGGAATTGCAAACCTCTTCATCTTTCCTGAGAATTGTTTACAGGGAATGCATATTCTTACCATCATATATGAATCCTTGAAAATTGATGGCCAATAATATCTGACTCTTATTATTTTATGCATTATAGCAGTATGTGCAAAATATCCTCAACATATGCCTTCATGAAATTATTCTATCAGTTCTTGGACCTTCCTTTCATCTACACATTTTAATAACATACCATCATAGTTTCTTCTGAACAATATTTCAACAATCAACACATACTAACTTGAATTCATCTTTAAATCTCTTCTTTCCTTTGGATTCATGTTGATGGGAAATTGACCAGATTTTAAATAGAATACAATGTCTTTGTACCACTCGGAGCCAGATATAGGCTTTCCAATTGAAATCAAAATCACTCCATTTAGGGCATCACTATCCACAATGAATTTGCACGGTCCTTTCCTTTTGACTTCTTTCAAAGTCTTGATTTCAATGTCATACTCCTGAATTTTTTCCAACCAATTCAACCATTTCCCTTCTCTTAGTTGTTGGTTCAAAAGCATCTTTACTGGAGAGGATGGAACATATGCTATGACATGAGAATTTAAAATATAGGTCCACTACTGCTTTCACGAGAGACAAGGCTTGCTTCTCCAAATCTGAGTATCTTAATTGATAGTCATGGAGGGTCTTACTCATAAAGTTGATTGGTAACTCTTCACCCTTAACATTTCTTTGAGTAAGGACCGATGCCATGACACTTTCTGTAGAAAAAGAATAAATAATAAAGTCTCTTTGAAAATTCGGATTGATGAGCACAATGTTGTAGTAATTGCCTTTTTGATGTTATTAAAGGATTCTTGTGTATCTGAATTCCATTTGAACCATTGGTATTTCCTTAACAATAGATTAATCGGTTTTACTATGATCTCATAATCAGGAACAACCCTCTGCAAAAAATTTATCTTACCAAAAAATCACTAGACTCATTTCTTCTAAGATGGAGGATTGAGTTCATTGATATCCTTGACTCTCTCTAGATCAATACAAATTCCTTCTTTACAGAAAATATTCCCCAAAAAAATTCCTTCAACTACAACAAAAAGACATTTCTTTGGATTTAGAGAAACCCCGTACAATCTACATCTTTCAAACACTTTCCTCATATGATGGATATGTTCATTTCTTGCCTTTGAATGGACCGTGAGATCATCTTGGTAATCCTCCATGAATTTTCCTATCAAATATTTGAATGTGTGGTCCATCCATAGCCCTTTGGAAATTAGCTCAAACATTTTTCAAACCAAATGACATATGAGCATACACATATGTCTCCCAAGGTGTTACAAAAGTCGTCTTAGGTATGTCTTCCTTTGCAACTAAAACTTGATTATATCTAGAAAAGTCGTCAAACATAGACATACAAGCAGACCCAGTAACTTGTTGAAGAAGGAATTCCATGTTAGGTAGGGGATAATTGTATTTTATACTTGATTTATTGAGATCTCTAAACTCCACGCACATCTGAATCTCCCCAGTCTTTTTCCTCACAATGACTAGGTTTGAGAGCCAGTTAGAATGTCTAATGGGATATATTATTCCAACTTTCTTCAATTTTTCCAACTCAATCTTCACCAATGGTTTTAACTTGGGATTCATCATTCTTATTTTATGTTTAAAGGGCTTTGATCCTTCTCCTAAAGGAATAATATGATAAAATATTGATTTATCATAGGATTTTAGGTCATCATAACTCAAGAAAAAACATCAAATTGAAAAGGGTGATATATTGATCAATTTGTTCAGATGTACAATCAACTCCCAAGTTTATCTACTTCGGGGAACTATCAATCCCAATATTGAATTTCTTCGTTTCTTGCACTTTCCGGACTGATACATCTTTCGTGAGACTTTTTGTATGATCATCTCTCTTGAAAGAGATTCATATTGGACACAATTCTTTGGAATATGAACAATATTATCATCTTCATCATCATTTTAATTTTCTAGAAAATATTTTAAGTCCTCGTCATTTTCAAACACTTGGAGATAATATTGGTTATCTGGGACCGAGGGTTGAAAAACTCATTTTACTTGAAAATATGTCTGACTTTGAATCTCAACTAGATTTGACAATGAAGCGACCAACTCTAAAGAATATGATTTTTTTTTATCCCTTGGAATAAAAGATATATTGAAGGAACTAAAGGCCTCCATTAATTTATTCACTCTTTTGAAATATAGTTTCATCCTTTCTTTTTAAATCTTATACTTCTGAGTGATCTGATTTATTACCAACTCTGAGTCCCCAGTCACAATCAAATGTTCAATATTCATCTCCAGTTCTAGGATCATTCCTTGAATTAAAGCATCATACTCTACTTCATTATTTGTACAAGGGAACTCAAGCTTGATGGTATGTGGATATACGATCTTCTCGAGGATTTTGAGTACAATCCCAACTCCACTCCCTGATCTTGAACAAGCTCCATCGAATGACATTCTCCAATAGCCGGTAAAGTAATTATATTCACTCTTTATATCCTCGATTTGCTCCATATCCATAATGGAATAGTTCCCAATACCAGCATCTATATAGTCTTTCTGTTCTAATACTTTTGCGACCATTGTTTTGATCAGAAGGTTCTTTCGGATTCATCGCATAGGTTTTTTGATTTTCGATGTTTCGGACCAAACTAGTGTGGTCCATCATCAGGAAAGCGTTTGTGAGAAATGAAGGAAAAGGGATATAACAGGTATATAAATACTTGAAAAGTTTTTATAAGGAGCCGACATATTGAACAAGAATTATAAAACTTTTAGAAA
>ML870335.1:8841-20178 GCA_009831015.1 Picea engelmannii | reverse complement strand
TACAAGAGCAAAGGGGATCTTATAGTTGATACACATTGATCTGTTTGGACTTGTTCTTGTTCCATCCCTAGGTAAATCTGTGTATTATGTTTCATTCATAGATGATTTCTCAAGGAACACATTGATTTATTTTCTTAGAAATAAATCTGAGGTATTTGATAAATTTAAAGAGTTTAAGGCCCTGGTAGAAAATCAGACAAAAAAGAAAATAAAGGTATTGAGAACAGATAATGGTGGAGAATTCTGCGGAAATGAATTCAAAGAATTATGTAAGAAGTGTGGTATAGAGAGGCAGAAGACTACTCCATACACTCCTCAATAGAATGGAGTTTTAGAAAGGATGAACAGACACTGATGGAAAAAGCAAGGAGCATGCTCAGCGGTGTCGAGTTAAGACAGGAATTTTGGGCAGAGGTAGTGGGTACAACATGGCACCTCATCAATCGATCACCTTCATTAGTGTTGGATGATAAAAATCCACATGAGGTATGGACTGAAAGGAAACCCTCTCTTCAACATCTTAGAGTGTTTGGTTTTGATGCTTTGTACATGTTCCAAAGGAAAATAGGAGTAAGATGGATAAAAAGGCTGAAAAGTGTATCTTTATTGGTTATAAAGATGGTGGGAAAGGTTATAAGCTTTGGAAATCAGATACCAAGAAGACTATTTATAGTCGAGATGTTGTTTTCAGATAGGTAAAACTTGTTTCCAAACAAGAATTCCTACCAAGGCCATAAGAACCTGAGACAATAGAGCTTGTGTTGGATGATGCAAAATATGAATCATCTGAAGAAGATGAAGCAGAAGAAGAAGAACCTCATACACCAGTATTGAGGAGATCAGTGAGAGAAAGAAGGAAACCAGAAAGGTATAGTCCACCTGATTTTTGTTCCAATTTTCCTTTATCTATTACTAATGATGATCCCAGAACTGTCAGGGAAGCAGTGAATTAAGAGGATAGTAAACTCTGGAAGAAGGCCATGGTTGAATAAATGGATGCCTTGGATAATAATGAGGCATGGGATATAGTTGAGTTGTCATATGGAAGAAAATTTGTTGGTAGCAAATGGTTGTTTAAGAATAATTTTAATGCATAAGGAAAAGTGGAGAAATACAAAGATCAGTTAGTAGAAAAAGGTTATTCCTAGGTAGAGGGAATTGACTTTGGTGAGATTTTTTCTCCTTTTGCTAAGTTAGCTTCTATTAGATTTATTTTATCTATTGTTGCTTCTTTTTATATTGAAGTGAAAAAAATGTATGTGAAGACAACATTCCTACACGGGGATCTGGAAGAAGAAATCTACATGAAGCAGCCGTAAGGATTTGTAGTGAAGGGAAAGAAAGAGTTGGTCTATAAGATAAATAAGTCACTATATGATCTGAAGCAATCACCTAGGATGTGGTACCAAAAGTTTGACACATACATCCTTGGATTGGGATTTGTGAGAAGTAGGGTTGATCACTGTGTATATTCCAAGAAGGTTGGTAGTCACTTCATTTATGAAGTGTTGTATGTTGATGAAATGTTGTTGGTAGGAAATAACATGGATATTATCAAGGAGGTGAAATCACAGCTATCCTCCAAATCTGACATGAAGGATCTCGGTGTTGCTAACTTCATTTTGGGAATGGAAATTAAAATAGATCGTGCAAACACGAAACTCTGGTTGAATTAGAGAAAATATGTTGAGACGATATTGTAGAAGTTTAATATGCATGGAAGTAAACCGGTCAAGTTTCCTATTCCTATAGGTGTAAAGTTATATGTAGATCAGTGTCCCAAGACATAGGAAGAAGAAGAGGACATGTCCCATGTTTTGTATGCCAATGAAATTGGTAGTTTGATGTATGCAATGGTTTGTACTAGAACATACATTGCACATGCAGTGGGGGTGTTGAGAAGGTATATGTCAAAACCAGAGAAGGAGCATTGGACAACAATAAAGAGGGTTTTTAGGTATTTGTGTGGCACTACCAATTATGGATTGTGCTACCAAGGAAGACCAGGATTGGACAAAGTGGTGGACATACATGGATTTGTTGATGCATACTGGGATGGATATATGGATCGAAGAAGATATACAAGTGGTTATGTGTTTAACCTATTTGGAGGAGCAACCAGTTGGATGAGCAAAAGACAGGCTGTAGTGGCACTCTCAACTATAGAAGCTGAATACATGGCAGCCACTCATGCAAGCAAGGAAGAAGTATGGTTACAAAGATTGTGTTCAGGGATTGGGTTGGTACAAAAAGTAGTGAGATTATAATGTGACAGTCAAAGTGCAATATTCCTAGGAAAGAACCCAACTTATCAATCGAAGACAAAGCATGATGATGTTCAGTATCACTTTGTGAGAGACATGGTTGAGGAAAAGAAGGTGTTGTTGGAAAAGGCTAACACTTTGAAGAATGTTGTAGATTCATTGACAAAATCTTTGAGCACATACACTTTCTCCTAGTGTAGAGTAACAATGGGTATTGTTTCCTTGGATTGTTGACTATATAATCCTGTGGGACCCTGGACGCAAAGAAAACAAAAAGTGGGAGAATGTTGGGTATGTGTTATATTATTTGCATGTGTGTGTCTAGGCGCGTCAGATTCGACAACTCCATCTAACCATCCCTTTAGTAGTGCAATGGGTGCTTCCTAGGGGGGTCCCAGGTATGGATCCCCTTGGTTACGCTCAATGCCCCAAAATATTTTTTTGGGCAGTTTTTGCTATTTTTAGCGGTTCTCTAAATTAATCTCGGATTACAGGATTAGGATTTGGTATCTATAGAATACCTATAAACATTTTATATATTGTATGGTGAATGGTGAAATTCGATATAATGAGTATTAGAGAGGTTTTCCCCGATTGAGGGTTTCCGTTATAAATCTCTGTGTACTATGTGTATGAGCCATTGACTAAATTATGTTTTGCTTAAGAATCTATATGCATTGCTTTACTTCACAAGTTTAAAACTTACAGGATCTAGATCATGGTCAGTATGGCATTGACCTACTCTGGGAGAGAAAAGGTGTTAAACAATCAAAACCTCAAAATGTTAAAATTCTAAAGTATCATGGACCGTCACTCTAAGGATCCTTCAGGACCCTTATCAACCATTAGATCGAGCCTAGTGAAAGGATAGCGTAAAGTACTCTGAAAAATTCTTATTCTGGGAGTTTCAACATGTTGGTGAATGAGAATATCACTGGAGCACTGAAGGCTGGAGTTATGTGGCATGGTAATGTCACCTAGGGTGAGATGAATCCATAGTAGGTGTGTCGCATGTCACCCCGATTCATGATTTTCACAGACCTTATGTGTCAAATATACCTTGACACGTTTCAGGAGTTGACTGGACCATGTGTCACCCTTGTCTTCTGCAAAATGTGTTCCATTGGATCAAACTAAGGAATATTATGGGTCATTTGATCATTATTCCGCTCTATGGTTAAACCTTAATTTGGGTGATTCAAGATGCAATGCATGGAGGTTCCCTAAAGCACCGAAGGCCGGAGTGATGTTGTTAGGGACCTAACCCTCACATACATAGAACAATATATTTGGATGTAATAAAGGTCAATATTAATAAGGCCTTGTAATATAGTAAAATAAGTTGAATTTAAGAAGACCTAATAGAATATTCCTCTTCTAGAAGGATATCCCTCTAGATGGTTCTTTTGATAGACATATTTAGTATAAATACGAGTCGAGGGTATGAAAACCCTAGCCTAGATATTATTGTAATATATGTCTTCTTGGATGGAGGTTTCCCCCTCGAAGAGGCCTATAAGCATTTGTCTTAGTAATCAAAGTTCTCTTTCTGGTGTTATTCTGTTATCATTTCAATATTATTGTGGTGTTATTTTGGTTATATTGTTGGTTATATTCTATTTCTAGCATTTTATTTCTGTTATGCATAGTTTTTATATCTGGAATATTACAAGTGGTATCAGAGCACTTTCCTCGACAAAAATTGTGTGTTAATATTTTTTCAGGGTAGAGATGTATTCTTGCATATTTAAACCACATATATATGCCATTACACGCATAAAACCATGGTTGAGGGATTCATACACACATGAAATACAAGTGGTACTTAAGCGCACATCTGTTGTCCACCCTTGTAACCCATTTTAGTACCCCTTCGAGTGGTAGTGCATCAGACAACACTTGTGTATGGATTGACTTAGATTTCCTGAAGCCCTCTTTAGATAAACCAATCGGTCGATTGACTACTATAGTCCCACCGAGAACAACACTCGGGAAGATAATCTCTAGTACCTAAGTAGTCGAGTAGTATGGATAAGGGCACGGTCTACCCTCCTTAGTTGGTGCCCTAAGCTATTTGACCGAGTACTATTGTTGGACCCCGCACGTATATCAAAGAGATATACCACATGGAAAACCCTTGTTTGTAGAACCCTTGAATACCTAACCCTTGGGGACGAAAACAAAAAATTAAAATAGACAAGATCTATTGTTGTGGAATTGTGTTTGGGTTGCCAAATCACTACACATTTCTTCCTGTTTAAGCATTTGGGAATTTCATCATTGTAGTATTCTTCAGACCAGAGTATAACTCCACAGATGTAAAAAAGAAAAAAAAGGTCTAGAAATTTTTGCACCATCATTTGAGACCTATTCTATTGGATTTGTATCTTCTCCCTTAACACATTCATACATATCATTTTTCAGAAAAAAACTTGAACCCACCTTCCCCATTTCGGTTCCCTCATCATCATGGCCCATACCCATAGCCAAGACTTGGAAGCTTGCTTCAATACCTTGCAATCTAATTTCACAGAGACCCAACAAGAAGTGAAACAACTCAATGTGAATGTTGCCACCATCAATACAAACATGTAGTCCTCCATCGTCGCCTCAATTGAGGAACAAAAGCAAGACATGACTACCTAGCTTGAATCTGTCATTTCGATGATCTGCACCAAGCTACATATCCCTACAAATAACCATTTATCTGACCCACCTCCACATATCGAAGCTGAAACTTCCTCTCATTCCCATAATTTTCAGCACCATCACTTTCAGCGTGACCTACGGATTCTGCGGGTGGATGTGACCAAATTTGATGGCTCGAATCCCACTGGTTGGGTAACCCAAATGGAATATTATTTCTCTTTATACTACATTACATATGACTTGGCCAAACTCCAATATGGTGTTCTCCATCTAGATCAAGAACGTTGGCAATGGTGGTAATGGAGAAAAACTTCTCGTCAAGGGAATATTGCTTGGACACACTTTGTGGCAGAGAATTATGAACACTTTGACATTGACACCAACCATTTAATCCATTTGAAAAAGTTGAAACAATGCAGAACAATGGAAGACTTTATATCTTCTTTTGAGCCCCTCGCTTTTTGGATAGAGGGCATGTCTGATGCCTTTTTCCGAGAATGTTTTATCAGTGGCCTCAAGGATGATATTTGTGCCCATATGCTCATGGCTCGACATCAAAGTTGGGTGGAGGATACTAAAAGAGATAAAGAAGAAAAATAGGTTGTATCTTCTCAAAACCATAAACCCTCCTTTATTCCTCACACTAAACTAGTAAATTCCACTACCCCCTCTGCTCCACTAAAGATCCAAAAATTGACCAGGGTTGAAATGGATGAATGCCAAATTAAAGTCCTTTGTTATAATTGTGATGAAAATTATTTTTCGGGACACAAGTGTAAGGAACAAAATATTTTTATGGCCATCTCGAAGGATATTTCAAAATAGGATGTTGAAACTCCCCTTGTGTCTAAGTCACTTGAAACCACTAACATAACCCCTCCCTCAGACCCTCCAGAAGTAGAATCGGTCATTTCCCTAAATTTTCTCACTGGCTTCTCTGCTCCCCAAACTGTCAAGATAATTGGTTACATCAAGCATAGGAAGTTCATCATTCTTGTTGATAGTGGAAGAACCCATAATTTTATTCATCGTCGAATTGCCCAAGAAACTCATTGCTATATCCATGCAATCAATAATTTCCAAATCATGATTGCCAATGGTGACTCCATGAAATGTGGAGGGTGTTGTTAAAATGTGTGTCTCCAAATTGGTGACTACCACCTAAAATCTCATATGTTTTCTATCGACATGGGCGGTTGTGACATTGTGTTGGGTGCAAACTGGCTAAGGACTTTGGGTCCCATTCTCATGGATTTTAAGGAATTAACCATTCAATTCGACTAGGAGGGCCAACAATATAAGTTCCAAGGCATCACCACCGGTTCACCTGGGATCATTAGTTCCCATCGCATGGAAAAACTGCTCAAAAAAGGTCATTCTAGTGTTATTGCCCAACTGCATGCCATACAAGCAGCTAAGACACCCTCGGTGCCGCAAGACCTCCAATCCATCCTCTCTAAACATCAAGTGGTCTTTTCCACTCCCTAGGGACTCCCTCCTTCCCACGGTTTTCATGATCATTTCATTCCCCTTGTATCAGGATTCCCTCCTCCCAATATCCATTCATATCATCACCCCTTTTCCCAAAAAAATGAAATTGATAAAATGGTTTAGGAAAACCTTAATGCAAACATTATCCACCCTAGTACAAGCCCCTACTCTTATCCTATAGTCATGGTCCTGAATAAAGAAGGTTATTGGCGAATGTGTCCTAACTTTCGTGCCCTCAACAAACTCACCATTAGAGACAAATTTCACATTCCTTTCATTGATGTCCTCTTGGATGAATTGAGTGTCACCCATCTATTTACTAAACTTGATCTTCGTTCTGGCTACCACAAGATACTTATGAAGGAGGTAGACATTCCTAATACTTCCTTTAGAACTCATGAAGGCCACTATGAGTTTTTGTTCATGCCCTTTTTCTTTTGTAATTCCCCCTCCACCTTCCAAAGCCTCATGAATCATGTCTTACGTCCTTTTCTCCGTCATTTTGTCTTAGTTTTCTTTGATGATATCCTCATATATAGTAAAACCTGGACAGACCATATTGCTCATGTGGATCAAGTTCTCCATCTACTCTCTCAGCACCAACTTTTCCTGAAACAATCTAAATGTGGTTTTGGCACCTCAGAAGTCAAGTACTTGGGTCATCTGGTTGGAAAGGATGACATCAGGGTGGATCCTAACAATATTGAATCTATGCAAGACTGGAGTCACCCAAAGACTCTCAAAATATTGGGTGGATTATTGGTCTTAAAAGGTTATTATCACAAGTTTGTTAATAATTATGGAAAGATTGTAACACCTCTCACTGCACTCCTAAAACATAACTCTTTCACTTGGACTCCAGCAGCTGCTTATTATTTTCAAACCTTGAATATGGCCATGTGCACAACTCCAGTCCTGGACCTTCCTGATTTCACAAGCACCTTTGTCCTGGAATGTGATGCTTCAGGGAAAGGAATTGGCGATGTCCTTATGCAAGAGGGTCGGCCTTTGGCCTTTACCAACAAGCAAATGTTTGAACAAAATCTAGGAAAATCAATCTATGAAAAGGAAATGTTGGCTATTTTACATATCATTGATATGTGGCACCCTTATATATTAAGGCAATGCTTCCAAATTAAGACAAACCATCAAAGCCTCAAGCATTTTCTGGAATAATGCATTTCCTCCCTAGAGAAACAAAAATGGGTGACTAAGATCTTTGGATATGATTATGAGATCACTTACAAGAAAGGAAAAGACAATGTGGTTGTAGATGCACTTTCCCAAAAATATGAAGATGAAGGATCCCTTTTTTCTCTCTCCTTCATTGTACCATATTGGCTCCAAGCTATTCGCCAGAAATGGCTACACGATCCGAAAAGTTCGCATATGATACAACAAATGCAGTCCAATTCTCTAGTTTCCCGAGGGTAGTCTTTGCTCCATGATGAGCTTCGATATAAAGGTCATTTTTATTTAATTCAACAATCAAAACTTAAATCCACGGTACTTTCTGAGCTTCATGCTACACACAGAGTTGAGCACTCTGGGTTTACCAAAACCCATGACAGGGTCAAACGTTTTTTTTATGGGATGGTATGAAACAAGACGTTCATAATTTTGTCGTTGAATGTGATGTGTGTCAATGCAAAAAGGGAAAAATAGTCAAATATCCTGGCACACTACAACCACTTCTGATTCCACCTGCTATTTGGAGGGATATTTCTATGGATTGTATTGCAGGCTTACCCAAATCGAGAAATAAATTAGTGATCATAGTGGTTGTTGACCACCTTTCCAAGTATGCTCATTTCTTTGTTCTTCAACACCCATTTACAACATCCACTTTGTCTCAAATTTTCATGGATTAGGTCTTCAATCTTCATGGCATGCCACATTCTATTGTTTCTAATCACAACCCAACTTTCACCAACAATTTTTGGCAAGAACTGTTCAAGCTACAAGGCACCCAATTTCATATCAGCACAGCTTATCATCCCCAGATGGATGGTCAAACCGAAATTGTCAATAAGTGTTTGGAAACATATTTGAGGTGTTTTGCATCGGAAAAGAAAAATCAGTGGGCTCAATGCTTACCCCTAGTTGAATGGTGGTACAAAAATTCATACCATACAACTATCTGCATGACTGCTTTTGAAGTAGTATATGAAAAAAATCCACCTTCAGTTCTCTCATAATTACTAGGTGTCTCGAAGGTCCAGGCAGTTGATCAAACACTTACAGTTTGAGAGGCTATTCTCTATACCCTCAAATATAATTTGGTCATGGCACAGATTCGCATGAAGAAATAAGCAGATCAAGGTCACTTTGAACGTCAATTTGCAGAAGGAATCAGGTGTTTGTTCGACTGCAACCTTACAAGAACAATTCCCTCAAGGACGAGAATTGTTAGAAGCTGGCACCCAAATTTTATGGTTCTTATATTGTTCTCAAGCATGCAGGATAGGTGGCCTATCAGTTAGCTTTGCCCAGTCATTCTAAGCTACATCTTGTTTTTCATGTTTCATGCTTAAACAAGGTGATTGGAACTAAGTTCCAAATTCAAACCAACCTTCCCAAGTTGGATGAAGAACAATATATTTGGCTACAACCACAAGCCATTTTGGACCAACGTGAACGTTGCCTGCATTAGCGAACCATCAATGAAGTGTTAGTCCAGTGGAAAGATACAACTCTAGTAGATGCCACTTGGGAACCAGCTACCATTCTGCAACAATTTCCACATCTCAAGCCTTGAGGACAAGGTTGTTTTCAAGGGGGAGGACATGTTAGGGACCTAACCCTCACGTAGGTAGAACAATATATTCAGATGTAATAAAGGTCAATATTAATAAGGCCTTGCAATAAAGTAGAATAAGTTGAATGTAAGAAGACCCAATAGAAGCTTCCTCTTCTATAAGGATCTTCCTCTAGATGGTTCTTTTGATAGATATATTTAGTATAAATAGGAGTCAAGGGTATGAAAACCCTAGCTTGGATATTATTTTAATAGAGCTCTACTCGACTGGAGGTTTCCCCCTCGAAGAGGCCTGTGAACATTGCTCTCAGTAATCAAAGTGCTCTTTCTGGTGTTATTTTGTTATCATTTCAGTATTATTGTGGTGTTATTATGTGTATATTGTTGTTTATCTACCATTTCTAGCATTTTATTTATGTTCTTCATACTTTTTATATCTGGAATATTATAGACATCAGCAGATGACATGGACAAAGTACAGGGTAGAGTTTGACTATGTGACAGAGCTATCGCATGTCAACATGTGGATAAGCCACATGTCCTACTAATTTATCATATATGGTATAGAATTGGAGAGATGGATACTACACGTCAATGTAGCATCATCACCAAGTATCTCCTAGATGGGAGATGGTAGTAGGGACACCCATGTAGAATGCCACTTATGTAAGAGGGACTCACTCTGAGACTTCGGGACTTTGGAACTTCATGTGTTTGGAGTGCTAAGACGCAAGATCCAAAAAGGGCTGAAGGTTGGAGCCATATGGAAGGATTGTTGGGTTTCGGGACTCAATATGATATGAGAGTAGAGAACATGGTGTTTAGTATCAGATTGTCGAACATCGAAATCCCTTAAGACTATGCATGGAATGAGGGTGAATCTTAGCTATTGTATTTAACGAAGGATTCATCTCCACCATAGATGCAGGAGTGCTAGGGAGCTCTAGGTATTCAAGACTCTGGGAATATTTCATACATGGACATGAAGGATGAAGGGACGAAGGCACGGGGATCATTCCCTATAGCTACCCCTCCAGTGGCCATGTCAGCGCTTAAGGATGACAAACTTTTTTGAGTCCATGTTAGGTGGGATGGTACGAATGAGGGAACCCACTTGGGTGCCACATGGACTTTGACCAATGATGCCTGAAGAGCCTTGGAAGGGAATAAATTCCAATCCAGAGCTCAACTTTGAGAATGGTAATAATTGTTGGAGATCTCTTGAGGAGATTAACTTGATGAAGATCTCGGAAACAGGATTCAATATGATTGAGAAAAGAGAAATTCTTATGCCCCATCTCTTAAAAAGGTACTTATGGGTCGGGTGTGTTACATTAGTGGGTAAGAAGAATATATTATATGGGGTACTTAGAGTAGTGAATACCTTGAAATTTTTTTCATCATAAAACTTATGTCTTTGAATGCGAGAGGTTTGGATCAATATTTGAAAAAATTGGCATTGAAAATATTAGTGGATAAGCATAATTTGTACATCTTCCTCTTATAGGAGACTATCGGGGGAGGACCTTTGTTAATTAGTGACTTGGGAAAAATATTTTGGAATTGGGGATTTTATTTGGTAACCTCATTTTTATGTTTAAGGTGATTAATCTCAACTTGGAGGAAGAGGGGTTTTAACTATTCTAAGTCCTATTTTGCTTCACTTTTCAATACTATGTTATTTGCTTGAAAATTTGGGGAAGAAATTATTGTTCTTATATGACCTATATTATGATCATGTGGATTATTGAATAACATATTTACAAAAAGATTCTTCAAACAAAGATTCTTCAAAGTGGGACTTGCCTTGAACTTTTATTTGGGTAGGTCAGAGGTTTTGGGGGAATATGAAATTGTGGATGTGCTTTCCAAATACTTTGTTGGGAAGCTAGATGATCTATGCCTTTATGACATAGATATAATCAACATGAAACCTACTTGGAGGAATATTCATTATGGCGATGGTGGGATTGAAAAATGGATTGATTGGTGTTATCGAACTAATCGGTAGGTGCGAACACTAACTGATCTCCCTAGATCCACCTGGATCTAGAACAAAATAAGACAGAACATGACGCTTTCCTTAAGTTTTAAATATTGAATTTAATAACTAAAGAGGGTTGGGTGACATACCGTTTAAATGTCGCTTCCTCTCGCCATCGCCATCCTAGCTCC
>ML870334.1:20278-31351 GCA_009831015.1 Picea engelmannii | reverse complement strand
TGTGCTATGAGAAAAGTAAAAAGTGGAAATTTCTGAAAGAAAGAGGTTAGATCTGCAGAAAAGAGGTAAGATCTGTAAGCTCTGTGCTTTGATAAAGGTAAGAATAGTTAAAATTTCTTAGATTTGGAAGATTTGTGCCCTGTAGAAGTAAAAGAAGTGAAAAATTATGTTTCTAAAGTATGGATTTAGGTATGCTTGATATATTTTTTCCTAGCTTGAAAACTAGGGCATTGTTATATGAAAGAACGTTTGATATGAATAGATTTGATAAGAATAATGAAAGATATGTTATACCTATGCATAGAAAGAATTTTTGGACTAACCAATGGATGCAAGATCCTAGAAAGAAATTTTTGCAGGCTATCCATTATGACCGTAGCACGTAATACAAGAAAAGTTGGGGGTCATTGAAGATAAAGAGAGGATTAACTCTTTTTTACAGTTGCAGAAGACCAGGACATCTTGCTAAGGAATGCCCTGGGAGAAACCCTAGTTGCCTATGTTGTAAGGCTATGGACCATGAACTACTGGATTACCCTAGAATGATTGCTAGACTTGAAAAGATGAATATGGAGCAAGCAAACTCTGAAGGAGATCAATAAACTAAGATTATAGAAGAACCCCGGAAAGAATCAGAGATTATGTTACTGAAAATGAAATAAACCTTGGATGAACATAAAGATGCCAGTTTTTCAAAGATATTCAAAGAAAAAGATAAAATTGAAGTAAGAATAGGAGACTTCGACATAAATTGTGCTCTGGGTGAGGGAACACAGATGAACATTATGACATAAAGTACTTGGGAAACCCTAGGGAGGCCTACTATGGTTCCTTCACTAGGAAAAATAGGGTTGTTTAAAGGAAAAATGGTAACCCTGTGTGGCAGGATTACCCAGATAACTATGAGTACCCATGGAGCTTCGACAGAGGAAGAATTAAAAGTTATTAAACTTATTGAGGACCATGCCCCATTTCTATCTTTTTTAGGCAAGATATGGATTGAAAAAGACCAGGTCTGGAGAAAAGAAGAAAAGGAAGCCCTAGAATAGAAGAAGCAAGAACTCATGGAATTTATGACTAGAAGGATTGCCTACTTGATGGAAGAAAAAGAGAACAGATATAAGATATTGGACACCAGGGACTTGGATGTCGAAGCTATAAGAGAATTAGAGGAACCAAAGAAGACTGAAATACCTAATCCATATGATGAAGAAGTATTACCCTTGGATCTGAAGAAAGAATCTCAGTGCGAAGTGACTATGTCAAGAGAAGATAAGAATCAGAATGGTAAAAGGATGACCAAGAAGAATCTCACTGGGAAGAAGGATAGGAAGCTAAGTAAGAAGAGAGCCAAGATCGAAAAGTTACAGAAGATTCCAGAGGAAACTTTGCAGAAGGAAAAATCACAAGAAAAAACTGTGTCGATCTATCTTGGATTATGTTCTACAGAGTTAATAGAGTTAATAAACTAATGCATATCACTTCCTAGTGTTAACAAAACATTCTGTGAAGTACTCTTAATGTTCATGTCCCAGCTTGGTTACAAAAACCTACATCCTATAACTCCCCTTTCTTCTACCTCGAGTGAGACTTCGCCTGCTTCAAAGGTGTTGCCGAAAGGGCCGGTAGTCAGGGTTGTTTTGGTGCGTTGTTAAGCGTTGAACCCTGGGTCTTCCCTTGTGCCAACAACCACCATCAACATTCATCATACTCTATCCACTACACATGTCAAGGGACCTCTACAGTGCATTTGTACCTTCCTCTACAGCTCCAACCATTCATTCATACAACAATTTCCTTCTGTCGCCACTAGTCGTACCGATCCATATAGACAAAAATCATGTTGTATCAACTATTGCATCTGTACCAACACCATACAACATATCCACTACCAAAATAATTAAAAAATGTGTGTGTGCAGTACGACTGTACAACATGTCTGTATAAATCTATGACCATAGAGATTACTGCACTGTACACTTAATTGATTAAATATTGTACAACACAACCATTCAATTGTGTCATATGAATTGAAGGTCCATAGTTCATACTCTCGAAAATTAATTAATTAAATTCAAGAACCGTATAGTTTAAATAAATAAAAAATCAGGGAGCTACAAATTTAGCAAAAATTGATCAAAAAATGCCATCGATGACTAGGACAATGTCAATGAGAGAATTTAGTAAAATATTGGATGAAATTCAAGAAAGTCATGACCAAATGGAGGGACAAGTTAAGAATAATCATGACAAATTAATAAATGAACAAGCTAAGATCAATGAGAATATTCTTAATATACAAGAGGAAGTCACTCAAAACCACCTCACATTACAGTAGAAACAAACACACTTAGTTGCCAAGATCGATACAAATCAAGCAGACTTAAAAAACCAGTTCACCAAATTAGAAAACATCCTATCATGTCTTTTCAAATATCAAAACAATGTCAACCCAAAATAAAATTCTTCAAATGATTCAATTCCTCTGACCATGTCTGACACCCCAAATCCATTAATAAATATTCCCCCATCTAACTTTCCAAATCCCTAAATACATATACCCCCATCTAACACAACAATTCCCCAAACAAACATGCTTTAGGGCATGGTACTTCATAACATAATTCCCCCATATATTGGATTTTCATATCCACTAAGAGCCAAACTTGAGTTTTCCAAATTCGACGAGAATAAAAAACAAGGAATAGTCTTGTTTAACAAAACCAAAGAATATTTCAAAATCTATGGCATATATAATGACAACAAGAAAATTAAACATTCATCCATGCAACTAGAGGGATATGCATATAACTGATACATGTGATGGAAAAGGACAAAATATGCCATAAGTTGGACAAAGTTTAAAAACGTGTTTTTCAAAAGATTCCAAGGTACCAAAGAAGATGATTTTTTTATGGAACTCATGAGGTTACAACAAAAAGGAAACGTGGATGATTTTACTCATGAATAGGAAACTATGGCCACAAGAGTACCCGAACTATCAAAATAATGCCTCGTCCAATCATATATAATAAGTCTTAAACCCCACATTTAGAATGAATTAAAGTTACATGATATAACAGCTATGGAAACAACTATCTGTAAAGAAAGGGAAACAAAGAAAAAACTAGAAAGATCATCACTGCAAAGATTCAATAAAGTATACTCAAGATAGAACCTGCCTCAAATTTTAGATGGAGAAAATTCAAGGTACCTTCCACCGCATTTAAGAGATGGAATCAAAACTAATTTGGAATCCAGGAGGGTACACCAGAGGAACCTCAAGGTTACTAAATACCTTGGAGGAATAACTATGCATAGGAAGCACAGAGAGACATAGTTACTAAACACTCTATAAAAAAGATCTCTGCAAGGTGTGCATTGAGCAAAAGGTTGCCAGGAGGGCACAATGTTTTCCTTTTAAAGGGAAGTGGAAGGGTCGAGACCCTTTTGGATTTTTGAGACAGTTTGAAGCTGAAAAGAGATAATGCAAGGAGTGCATAGGAGATGGACTTATTCCAAGTCCTAAAGCTCAAAAGAGATAGAAATTTCATAAGCGAAGATGAGACCCAAGATAGTCAGGTTCGCAGGAGAAATTTCAAGGGTCGAAAACTTTGAACAGTTACAAACTCTTCCAAGTCGGAAGAAATCCAAAATATCAGGAGGAGGAGTGACAACAGTCAATGAATATGTTGTTGGAATATATTTGGACCGTTAGATCAACATACAGGAAATAAAAGGTGAGCGTTGAGGAAGAAATAGATCCCAACCATCGGATCTAAGTGTAAAGGATCGACAGTTGTCCGACCAAGGTAAATTACATGGGCTTTAACCCTTTGTGTGCATAGGAGAGAGAACTTGTCAAAGTCCCGAAGTCCCAAAGTGATTAGGGACCATTCATCGTCAAGAGGGACAAGTGGCACAAGATATACAACTCTGAAGTGAGAGCACTTCGGAAATTTGTGGTCAAGGACAGAGCGGAATCATTGAAGACCCGAAGTAGATCCTGGTCGTTGATCGCCAGGGGGGTACATGTCAACATATTTGAGTTTTTGGGTGAAATCACTCCGAGAGGAACGAGTGCACAGGAGTTTGAAACTCCTGAAGCCCGAAGAGCTAAAGTAAATCTATACCATCAGATCAAGAAGGACACGCGTTGATGGATCGCGAGCTCCAGGAAGAAGCGAAGGTGGAGTGTTGAAACTCCCGAAGTCTGAATATCCGAAGTAGTTGGGAGCCATTGATCTATGGGATGACATGCGTCGTTAGTTTGTGGACTCCAGGTAAAATGCTCTGGGAAAATGTGAGCATGGAGAAGTTGAGAATTGAGATTTCTGAAGACTGAAGTCTCGAATAGGACTAGGGTCATTGATTTGAGGTGGAAGAGTGGTGCTAGATATAGAACTCTAGGTACAAAATACTCTAGAGGATAGCGAAGGGTGAAAGTGTTGAAGCACCGAAATCAATCTCGATCATTGATCGAGAAGGGTGGCGAAGGTCGTTGATCTGGTCTCGGTTGAAAGAGTCAAAGTCTTGAAGTGGATGAGAGTCATCAATTTTAGGAGGAAACGTGGAAGAAGATCTGCCATTTTAGAGAAAGTCACTCTGGAAGAAGAAAGAGGGTGTTGAACAAGATCTCTCGAAGGCTGGAGAGCTGAAGTTAATCTGAGTCATCCATTTTCTAGGGACAGGTGTTAGCAGATCTTCCACTTCGAAAGATATACATTTAAGAGGAAGCAAGAGTTGAGAGTTGAAACTCCCGAAGCCCGAAGGGAGAAATCAATCGTAGCTGTCGATTTGAAATGAGGGCACGTGTCAACAGATCGTGGAGACATGGGAATGTGTGGGGAAGGAAGATAGAGGTAAAACCTCATTCATCGGTCAAGAAGCATCACCGAGATCACAGGATCAATGGTAGTGCTTAATTGCGGGGATAGAAAGTGATTCGGCTTTAAAAACCGTAGAGCGGGATGCAATCGAAACCACAATATTGATAAAGGGATACGTGGCAGCTGGAGGTGAATTGCATGGAGAAAATATGTGTGGTCTCAAACTACTCTTGGCCATCCCGTAATCACGTATTTACATGAGGTCATAGCCCGTGGTCATATGAAGGAAAGGACCTAGCGAGTGGAGCTAGCGTCTTCTATCCAATTCTTCAAAGAGGCAAGGAAAGAGATCATGGGGTTGACAGAACCTGGACCTTTGAAGGAATGGGGACCTATGTAACATATTTGGGGCTCAAGAAGGAGTCTTAAGAGTCAATCCGACTCAGCAGAATAAAATATCATAGACTGGGAGGTCGCAGAACCCCTAGGAGGGGAGGGGGTTTCTTCAGGTGGTATGAGAGCCTATATTTTGTTTGCAAGCAACAAACAAACATGAGACGGTGAAAGGAGATACTCTGATACCATCAGGTGGTATCAGAGCATTTTTTTGTCTATAGATTTCAGGCAAAGGAGATGAAGGAGATAGTCTGGCTATGTGAAGTAGTATCAGAAGCTAAATTTCTCCTGTAGAAAACAGGAGAAGTGGAAGACAAAGTATTGATTCTCTGTGTGAAGTATTGTTGCAAGTCCGCAACAGTCAACAAACAACTAGGTGAGATGTGGGAGAAGTTGGAGATGCTCTCAGTTTTAGGGTGAACAATAGAATTTCCAAGAGGGAAGGTGGAAGGTGAAAATGGCTACTGAAGGCCATGGGCATGGTCAAGGAAATGACCACCAATATAAAAGTAAAGAAAAAATTGAATGAAGGAGCTCATTGAGATAAGAGCAAGAATGGAACAAATGGAATTGAAGGTGAAACAAGAAGCAAATGTACACTAGACATATGAATGACCTTTGAATAAGAAAGAAAAATGGTTTGTCCAGAAGTTGTTGGCCAGAAGGAAACAACAAATGTTGAAAAGGTGGTTAATGCATACTAAAAACCTCAATGACACAAAGGAGGATCTAGTTTGCATTTGTGAACCAGAAGTTGGAAAAATCCTTAGTGATGAGGAAGGGAGATCAGTAAAAGGTATCATAAACTACCAAGAGGGCAGAGATGAATTTTCAAATTGCCAGGTGGGAGATGAGATGAGATCAATTGATAATATCCTAGACTGTCGGGAGGGAATAAATGATGAAAATTCATATTGCTAGGTGGGAAATGAGATGGGATCATTGGAGGATATCATAGACTTCCAGGTGGGCAGAAGAGAAATCCCATATGTCTAGGTAGGCAAGGGGGGAGAGATGAACTTGGCTAGGGGTTCATATCAGCAAGGAGAGCTGAAGGAGGAGGATCATAGGTGAATTATAATTATTGGGGGTGTTATCGGTCTATAAATTCCCAGAGGTTGTCGGGGTAGAAGAAATTTACCAGAGATAACTTTATCCAACCACTTCGAAACTGGAATCTAGCCCTGACAGTTTCAGAGAGGGATCTCTCTGTAAGATTTAGATATGTTTTAACTTTGAGATATTAGGCTATTTAAGTAGAATAAAATTGAACGATTTGTTTTCCTTTTTGTAAAGTTGGCTGAAATAGGGTTTACGCATCCATTGGGCTATGGGGTCTATATTATAAGGATAGAAATCTGAACAGGAATAAAAATTTTCTTTCACAGGGAAAGTTAATGCATTCACTGGATTCTTTGGCAGTAAAGTGATGGATAGCAGAAAAGACAAGAAAATCAATTACAGTAAAGAAGCATTTAATAATTTCTTCACTATAACATCAGAAGACAAACATTTAGATCTTTAAAGTCAGAGACAGGGTATACAAAGATAAATCCTGCAACATACGCTACTTTTAAAAGATCAGATTAGAAAAACAATATGACGACTGAGCAAGAAAAACATTCAACACACAGAAATAAACATCACCAATGAATAACACGCGAGAATCCTGTGAAAAGTCTTTTTGTATTAGTGGAAGATCTCTTGATAAACAATTACAGTCTTTATGGCTTGTAGGGCATAAAGATCAACCCCACGTACTTCAAATTTTGAAGTATTTATAATCAAAATTACATATGATCCTGTCATTAAAGATCAGGATGTGGTAGATCCTAAATTTAACTAACTAACTCAACAAGATACAAAAAATCAGGAACTGTCGATGATGTGTTGAAATCTTCATGCTGATTTCTGGGGAAAACCGTTGGTGAGTCATCTGCATGACTTCATCTGATCGGTTTGCTGACTAGACCTAGACACCTCATTTCTTACTTGATTAGATTGCATAGCTCTTCTGATCATATCTGACTGGGAATGTTGACTTTGAGTAATCTTCTGTATATTTCATCCATCTCTGTATAATTGGCAAAAGTTGGTTTGAAGATGAAAATATACCAGATTTTGTGTTGTATGTCGATGTCTATCTGCAAGGTTTCTAAGAACGCCTTGACCGTTATGCTTCACTGTATTCCCAAAAATTTAGAACTATCTTTGGCCATTGTGGCCAACTTCCGTTTATAATCAGGAAGGGTCATTAACTTTTCATTTAGGACCCTTAAGCCAGGGAGTCCTTTCTTCTGCAGAGCTTCGATTTTGCTGAAAAATCTTTGCACTCCTACATCCATAGTCTGGACCTTCTCTTCCAACTGCAACATTAGTCCTCTTTTGGTCAGAACCCTATTGACTTTGAGGATGGTTTCCGTCCTGTCTTCAATCCTCAAATACTCTAACTCTTCCTTGGTTTTGGAATTCATAAATTTAATGATCTCAGTGGCTTCTGTGGGCATTTCTCCCAGTTCTGCTCTTATTTTCTCAATGGCATGCCTGCTCCTTTATACTAGTTCAGTTTTCTCGAACATAATTTGAACCATAGGCGATATTTCATTAATGGATTTGGAGATATCCATCCAGATATTTTCCTTGGCCTCAGCAAGTGTCTTGCCTGCCACTGTTTTCTTTTGAAGCTACTGCAATTGTTGTTTGAGTTTGTCTGATGTTTGTTTCTCGATGGAGTAGCTGGTTTGGTAAGAAGACTTAAGTTCCTGAAGGTTCTCAACCTCCTTTTTAAGTCTTCTAATTTCTGTCTCTTGCAAGTTCATCTCCTCCATGGATTTTGCTAGTTCCACTATCTTTTCCAGAGCTATCAGTGGAGTTGCTGAGGGAATTTCTGCTATGGATGTTGTGCTTACTCCTGTGAGTGGAACTGCGCTCAATGGAATGACCTCCATAGGTGTTGATTGTTCCTTCTCCTTCACTATCCTTTCCAGTTCTGCTTCCATCTCTTTCAAGTGTGCGTTCTGCTCCATGATCAACTTGAGCATCTCGTCCTTCTCACCTTCTGTCTCGACTATCTCCTTTGTCTGTGCATCTTCCGTGGGTGGAAGTTTGAGTTGTTTCCTCAGAGACACTATATCATCATTTTTCTTTTTAAGCATCTCCTTGAATGATTTCACATTCGAGTGGTCATACCCGATCTTGAGGACCAATTCTTCCAATGTTTTAATTTTGCTATCCTTTGCAAAGGATGATATCTTTTCTAACTTTAGTTGTGTCTGTACATTGCTCAAAGAGACTTGTAGTTTAGCAACCGAAGTAGAAGCACTTGCCAAAGTGGAGAAAACCGTTTCTCCAGTTTTCCTATGTAGATCCATTTGATCAGTCGGGTGCACATATCTGGTGTGGAACTCGAACGTTTCCCTTTTGTAATCAATAATTGTCTTTGGATCGGGCACCTGTGCCTGCAGGAAATCCATGTGCATTCTACCCTTCTCTGTATCAAACACAGACAACAGTCGGTGTTGTGTCGTGGATGTCTGTTTCAAAAACTAAGCATAAGTACTGTTGGTCAACGTCTGATTCCTCTTCTTGATCAGGTCATATTTCTCAAAAATACTAAACTTTGGTCCTCCTTTACTCGGTTGATCGACTAGTAAAGTATCCGTTGGTATCTTGGATGAAACTGTAGACATGATCTGCTTGTTGCTTGTGAAAAGAGGTGACTGGTCACCTTTCATACTCGTAGTATATTGGGATCCCCTTTCTCCAGCCGTGTGAGTTTCATGACTGGATTTAGGCCTTTTGGTATGCAATTGGAAAACTTCAGCCGAGACTTCGGTGATAGAAGATGAAGTTTCCTTCCTGGGTCTTTTCTCCTTTGGAGCCTGTGGTGTGGTTATTTGTGAGATAGTAACTGAAGGATCCTATTGTTCTATTTCTTCTAGAGTGTTCGGCTCCCACTCCGTTTGATTCACAAACCTTTCTATCTCAGGCTTGGATATATGAACATATGGAACATTTTTATTCTTAACCCTCATCTTTGAAATTATCCCACAAGGATCGTAGTGTCACAGGAAACTAACTTTGAACTTCATTTCCTTCAAAAATTTGTCTGCCTCTTCCGCGACACCTCGACTATTGCAGATAAAAGACCCTATTTGCCCTTTAATTATGAGTTGTTGTTTCTTCTTCAGAGACATGAAGTGTATGTCATCTGAATTTATCATTTGTCTTATGTAGTCCAGGGAAAATATCCTCACGGGTAAATACTTGGGCAATTTGTATGGAGCCAACTCGCATCCATATACTCTGATCTCGGTGTGATTTTGGTAAAGATACCAATCTCCCATTTTTGCAAGGTCCGAGAGGTGTAAGATCCTCTAAATCTCCTCATTTATCCATGGTTATGGTCTGCCACTGAGCATGCTCACCACTGAGTGGTAGAACTGCTCAATGAACTGTTTGAAACTTAACTCCGTGGAATTTCATCTGAGCAGTGAAGTCCAAGATGTTACCACCTACGACTTCCCGTTCTTGTCCATTTTCTGCATCGAGAAAAATAACCTATCCGCTTGAAAGAAAATGAACATGTTAGCCAGTATGGAGGAATACTAGAACATGCCCTCTGTGGCAAATTTTGAAAGTTGTTCGTGAATACTCTCCGCCAGGAAAGTACTATAGTTGAAATGAATGGTGGGCCTTTCCTCTGTAGATAAAATCGATAGAAAACCCAATATAGGTTCATCCACCCATTCGTCTGAAAAATAACCAAGAAGAGAGAAGAGCGATGAAATGATTTGATTTCCCTTTTCTGAGAACATGCAGGAGGGATATGGGGGATTTGACTTGGGGAGCTGAGCATCCTGTGGGAGGAAAAGCTCAAAAATCTGGGCTCTCTAAGGGAAATATAGTTTCTGGTATAACTCTGTTATGATTTCAATATTAAAAAGGAAGGCAGACTTAGTTCTGGGTATCTATATCATCTGATCAATGGCCTCTGGTGTGATAATGAATAGAGTTTCCCCCGATGACGAGACTATGGTTCTCTGGTCGTGGAGGTAATGAGCCTGACAATTGAGGGAAAATTCAGGGAAATGATGGATCTGGGGGAAAAGGTATAGAGGAAGATTGGACTCCCAGAGCCCTATTTCGTCGCTCTGATCTAAGAAAATGTCTCTGAGCCATGACTGCAAATCCACGAAGTCAAATTCGCACCTTGTATATGAGATTAGATGATCTTTTTCGGCCAAGGGGATCCTGTCAAGGTTGATAGGAGGTGGGAGGAAACATTTTCCTCATCTTCTTATTTCTTGGATTTTGGTGCCATCCCTGCGAACAGTACCTGCAATTTAAACACAAACGTTAGTGGGAAAGGCTGTGGTTTTGGACTGCTGGCTGAGAATAGAGAGAAGACAAGGAAACGTTTTATGGTGTGATGATAAGATGAACAATGGGCGAATGAGGGGAAAATGTTAGTTTTGAGCAAATAGATACCCGTTGGGTGCGGGGGACAGATCAGCAGGCTAACGGATAAATTAATCTATAATAAATGGCCAATGGGTCCTTTGGAGTGTGAGATGGCAGCAAAAAATGAGTGACGAGTACGATCGGGTGATGTAGAGAGTGTTTGATTAAGGATTAGCATTGGCGAAAGGACCTGTGACGGGTGATAAAGGACTGACAGAGTTATGAGACGGGACCATTAGGAGAAGATAGTGGAAAATGATGTCACGAGACGGCGGGGGTATATCAGAAAAGTGGTAAATGGTGAGTGGTAATATGGTTTGCGGTAAGCGGTGGGAGTCTGGTGCAATAGATTCCTGCCACATTAGCAGATGGGCCTGCCAGAAAA
>ML870334.1:0-20178 GCA_009831015.1 Picea engelmannii | reverse complement strand
ATGGGGTGGCCCCCCAGCCCGTCTCCCCACGTTGGGGCATCAATCCTGCTGTCCTCCTCAGACTCTCCACTAAACTTTTTCCTTCCAATAATCATAAAATCTCAATGAAAACAGATCATCGCTCGCAGACTAATCATAAAATCTCAATTTAAACATACCAGCTGCAGGGCTAACATTGCGCAAAAACGCCCGATATAAAACAACATTATATTCTGCCAGAATCAGGCCTGCTTTTTTATCTCTCCGTGCGCGCGTGCTGCAGACGGCCCCATCCATAGACATTGCTAGCCATGCCTGTCCCCCTCATTCCCCCCTCCCGTTGTTTTTATCATAAAGTTTCGCACTGATCATCTCACCATCTCACACAACCTTCATCCATCATATGAAACATGGAAACCCTAACAATACTAGATGCTTCAAACCCTATAATTCTAAAGCTCAACGGTCTATTCTCATGGATTTGATGGCCAGTCCATCCCTAATTTCAGGTAACATGTTTCTTCTTTCCATTAGATTTAGTAAAAGTAAGGAACGAAACAACAAAATAAATGGGAAAGAATGCATTTGTTTACGTTACTAATGAATCATTCAGCTGGACTCGTGCACTCTGCGGAAGCATATCACTTTCTAGAACATCGACACAGCGGGTATCTCGGTGGAGATCCATCTTATCATGCTCCCCGACGACTTTATCCAATGTCCATGACGGTCCCTCCCATAGCTTCTCCATAACCCACATCTCCATTGTCAGAGCTATCCTAAAGCGCATAGATTTTGGAATTGTTCACTGTATAAAGGGATGGAAAAATGTCTAAATTTCTAGTTATTCCAATAATTAAGGTGTATTAATAACAATTCAGTATTGATGAAGCTGAAATCATGAAGTTGAATTAACAATTCAGTATTGATGAAGCTGAAATCATGAAGTTGAATTAACAATTCAGTATTGATTTGCTGGAAATTATTAACAATTTAGTATTCATGAGTTTGAAATTATTAAGGTGTATTAATATTAATAATAATTAATTTATGTTTTTATTGATTATACTATCCTTCATTTGGCGTTAGGGGTGGCTAAGATGTAGCCCTTAATATGGTTGAATTTGAGGTATTTCTAGGGATTTCAAACATGTGACTTTCATTTAAGGAGTGAGTCACTACTCTAAACCTAGGGGACATGAATTAATATATTAATAATAATGTATTCTTAACATGGATGGATTTGAGATATTTCTAGGGATTTCAAACATGTGATTTTCACTTAAAGAGTGAGTCACTACTCTAAACCTAGGGGACATGAATTAATGTATTAATAATAATGTATTCTGTTTTTAATAAATTATAATTGAAATTTTTATATAAAAAGAATTATATTAATAATAGTATAATAAATTATTAGTAAATTGAAAATTCTTTTAAAAATTAAAGTTGATAATATATAATATTAAAAAGTAAAGATTCATATAAATATAGAGAATGATTGATTGAATAGTTAAAATAGTATAACCAATAATATGTTTACAAAGGAAAGAATGTTTCTCAAAAGTGGTTTTATGGAAAGAGACATTAAAGAGAGTTAATAGGGGCTTCACTTTGTTGACCAATATATTATCACTTTTATTCATAAAGGTTTTTTTTAATTGTGAAAAATAGGGTTGATATATTGTAGGTATTGGGGGGTGTGGGGTACAAGGAGGCTTATAGGTATTGGGGGAAAATAAGGGATATCTAGTAAAAATGGGGATATTTTTATTAGAAATATATAAATTGAGAAGGGGGTAAAAAAATAAATTTGAGAGGTATTTTTCAATATCTAGTAAAATTAGAAACATTCTTTAATATCTCAGTAATGTTGTCCATAAAAAGTGATTCTTAGAAACATAATGTGAAGAATTGCATTACATATTTTATCTTTTTTTAAGAGTTTACATGTTTGAAAACTATTTTTATATCTAAAATATTTTAACCTTATAAAAGGAGTCAAGTACTTGTAAGTGAATATCAAATCCAAGTGTTTTATGGAGAAGATACTTAT
This sequence comes from Picea engelmannii, assembly GCA_009831015.1. Lineage (NCBI taxonomy): Eukaryota > Viridiplantae > Streptophyta > Pinopsida > Pinales > Pinaceae > Picea > Picea engelmannii. The sequence continues at coordinate 18,143 of ML870334.1, read as the reverse complement.
TTGATCTAAAAGTGTTATGGAACCCAAACATCTTCTAGAAAGAAAAGCAATTGAGATTAATGTTTATTGGAATTGGATAAAACATAGTTTTTTAATGAAAAGATGCAATTGAGAATATTGATAATAGGTCTATTTTAGAGTATGAGACTCAATATTTTTAAGAAACCTAACCATCTAATGGAAAGAGGCAATTGAGATTGATACCTATATGTGAATATAACATTAAGAAGTCTAATGAAAAGATGAGATCAATTGTTATAGGAAAATAATGGTTGGACAATCTTATAGAATATGATAATTGAGATAAATGCATATATACAAATATTGAACCCATTAAAATTGACCACTATCTATGAATATCATACTCAATAATGTCATGGAACTTGATGATGTTATATAAAGAGGAAATAGATGTTGATACATATCAACAAATAGAAGACATGATAATCTTATGAAAAGAGACAATTGATATTGATGCATATTCACAAATATAAATCTAAAGCTATTATAAGGAGAGATAGTTGAGATATATTTGTATTCAGAAATATGGAACCCACTCCACTCCAGGGTCTTATGGAAAGACATAATTGACTATAATGCCTATTCATGAATATCAAACTTGGAAGTTTTATGGAAAGGGATAATTGAGGTTGATACCTCCTCACAGTCTTATGGAAAGATAATTGATATTTTCAATACCTATTCATGAATATCAAACTTGGAAATCTTATGAAAAGAGGACATGGAGATTGATCTTGATACCCTGTATGAGGTCTTATGGAAAGTGGATATTGAGATTGGTCTCTATATATAAATACTAAGTTATCCACCAAATAGTTTTATGGAAATACGCAAGACTAAGGTTGACGCTTATCCAAAAATATATTTAACATGGTGATCTTTTGGAAAGAGACAATTGATATTAACACCTCCTAATGTTGTTTCTCAAATAGATAATTTATATTAATTCATGTCAATCAATATCAAACTTGAGAGTCTTGTGCAAAGAGGAAATTGAGATTTTTCCTATTTGTGAATATTAGAGACTTGAAGTATTGTCAACCAAATGGAAACCAACTCTCTTATAGAAAGAGGTAAATTAGGAATGATACTTATACATGACTATGAGACCCATTAGTCTTATGGAACCCAACTATCTTAGGGAAACAAGTAGTCCAAATTGATGTTTATCCATGAATTGAAAATATTATTGAAATAAGCAATAGAGATTGATGTCTATATATGAAAATATGAGACCTTTGAAGTCTTAGAATATCGCATATTCCTATAAAATGTAGCAATCAAGATAAATTCATATTTACGAATATTTATCAAACCCATTGAGATTAATCCCTATTTACAAATATTAAACCCAGTAGCGTTTTGGAACTCCTTGGTCTTATAGAAAGAGACCATTGAGTTTGATTCTTATAAACAAATATTAGACATGACAAATAATGGTTGAAATTCATGCATATTCACAAATATGAAATCAAGTTTCTTATGGAAAGAGGAAATTGAGATTAATTCATATTCATGAATATTATTCCAACATGATGACTTTATTGAAAGACATGTAGTTGTTACTCATGCCTATTCACAAATATCAAATTTGGTTGTGTCATAGAGAGAAGAGTTTGAGATTAATTTATTTAAGGATCTTATGAAAACAAAATTGAAATTTATGCTTATCCATGGATATCAAACTAGGTGATCTTATGAAAAGATGCATTTGAGATTTATACCTATAAGTGAACTTATGAAAAGGAGGCAAATAAGATTGATGCATATTCAGGCCACTACATAGTCTTATGGAAAGAGGTAGCTAAGATTCATGCTTATCTTCGCATACCAAACTTAGTGGAGTTTAGCACTTCAAAAAAGGAAACCAAGATTGATGCCTCCTAATGCCTCCTAATGATCTAACAAAAAGAGGCAGTTGAGATGGATGGATATTTGTGAATATTAAAAATGATGCATGTCATATCAAAAGAGGATATTGATATTGGCGACTCTTAATGTTTTTTATGAAAACAGGTAATTGAGATCAATGTTTATATGTGAATAATAAATCTGGCAATCTTACGGAAAGAAGAAATTGAGATTGATTCTCATTCCTCAATATCAAACCTAACCACTTAGGGAAATAAGGAATTGAGATTAATGCCTTCCAATGATATTATGGAAAGAGGAACTTGAGATTGATTTTTATGTAATATGATATCAAACTTAGTAGTCTTATGTGAAAAAGGAAATTAAGATGGTAATTGATATGGTAATTGATGATAATTATGTGAAAAATGATTTAATTAAGATGGTAATTGATATGGCTAAAAAAACAACAATTAAAATACATCATATTTGGATTTTTAACTTAAAATTGTATTTATATATAAATTTAACTTATTTTAGATTATTTTAAGAATTCAACACATATGTAATTGAAATAAGGTAAATTGTAATAAAAATAAAACTCTAAACCTTTAATAATAAATCTTAATTGCACTGAGACACACTTTCTACATTACAAGGGATATATATAATTATTTTCGTCAAACCAAAAATATTAATAACAAAAAAATGTTTCAATATCGGTCATAAATAAAATATTTCAATGTCCACCTTAAATAAAATATTTTTATATCAACTACATATATAGTTGATATATTTTATATAAGGTGGACACACACACAACCAATGTAAATCCATCTTAATTCTGGATCTATCATGAAGGAAGAGGGATTTAATTCTTTGAGGTGAAAGATTTTTTTAGATTAAAAAAACTTGAAGAAAAATTTGCACCTCAAAAGATTTGATATATATCAACACATGATAGATTCAAAGTTAAGATGGATTTACATAGGTTTAATTAAAAGGTTACATATATTACTTGCATAGAAATGCCCACACATTTTCACCACCATCAAACCCATTTTTAAAAAATAAACTTTTCACAAAAGTTGATGATGCATTGATAATTCACCCTTTCATATATCCTTACAGACACAACACTCTGACACATACAAGAAAATAAATATATACTACTATTACAAAACAAAAAAACAAAAGGATATCAGCAAGGAAGTAAACCTTTGTACTCCACATGAAAAGTATAAACCAAGGACAAATACCTTACTCAAATAAAATAAATACATTACATGAATACATTACATGAAGTATGACTTATCCCACTAGAGAGCACTAAGCATGTAAAGCATATACCTTTACAGAGCCTAAGCAATTGGAGTCTAGTCTTTGTACTTGTAAATGAATCTATTAGGCTATGTCAAACAGCTCGTGAACGCACGGAAGGCACTATGCACCAAAAGATTGTATCGAAGGTAGTGTCACCAAAAGTTTCTATGAAATGGTGTTAGGACATCATAGAGGAACATCATACATACCTTCAAATGTCATTTTGTTATACCATTCATGTTTTCTTCATTTCCTCGGGTGCCAAAGTTTTATAATTGTCTAATTAGCGTTCAAATTTATATACGTTATTACCTTGACATGAATGACCAACTATTCCTTTTTCTAATATTTAGATTCTATTTCCAAGGGGGTCCTAAGTATTGACTTTAATGTATACCTTTATTGTGCATTATATCGAAAAACTAGAAAGTTGGGTCATCTTTTGGAAAGTTGAATGTGAATAGGTCAACACAGCCTCACAGCAAAACACAACCCCTTCCAAACATCAATTTCTAATGATAGCATACACGCATGGGGAATTATAAAACCTAAAGTAATGTAAATATGGAACATTTCATGGTTGTTCTTCAACGATTGTAAAAGTTGCTTTTAGGTTTGACCCACAAATGGCCTCAAAGAAATATGCTTTCTTTGACTTTCAATTGGTGGCACTTAAGATTTTTTAAAGGGTTAAATAAAGTACACGATAAATCATCATGAGAAAAAGATGATTTTTTTTAATAAAATTTTAAAAGTAATGTTTACATATATTTTTTAATTTTTTTAATATATTAGAAAAAAGATTGAACCTTACACTTTTTAAAGTAAAAAGGTGAATATTTAAATAACTTTTATGGATGAAAGGATTATGAAGTTGAATATTTAAATATTTTTTTATGGATGAAAGGATTATAAGAATCCGCTTTAATATATGAGACTCATTTTGATATATGAATTTAAGGATGAAAGGATTATGAGAAAGTTGAATATTTAAATAACTTTTATGGATGAAAGGATTATGAGAACTCACTTTAATATATGAGACTCATTTTGATATATGAAAAATAGAATTATACAAGTTCATAGTGGAATACTTAATAGGATACTAAAAATATATAATGATTTTTCATACTGGAATACTTAATAGGATACTAAAAAGATACAATGATTGATTTTTTAAAGATTTGGTAACATGTTTTAAATCAATTGGATTATCGATGATTATCTTATGATGATTATCTTATGTCGAGTAAGATTTTTTTTTGGCTTTATTTTGGGTTGATCCAGGTTTATATTTGAACAAGTTTTTAATAGAACTTTTTAAAATTATCGACCCTCCTAGTAAATGAGAAGGAATAGTTGTGTGCAGAGCACACAACACAGTCTTACTCGAGATAGTTTTATGGGTGATTGTAATGCTCAAGTGTTTGCAATTTAGGAATGAGTGGGGATCTTTGAGAATATTCTTGCTTTTCTTTATGCATTAAACTTATTATTCATTCAGTATTCCTAGGATTCATTTACCTTTCACCCCATGCATACATTCTAATACATCTAGTTAATCATTCATCCATAAGATAACCATTGACCGAAGATAAATCATTCAAGAAACATCACACAGAACATAAGTTTTACCGTGGTTCACCCCCTCCTAGGCTATGCCCACAAATATTTGGCTTCTCTGCTTTTTTATTTAGTACGATGCATAATCTAGCGTTGTGCACATTACATATCCATCATACAATCCTGATGAGGTTAAGAAACCTTTGTGAGGTGAATTAGATCACACCAGGCTCCTCAACATGTGATCTAACCCTCAAAATCTACCTTCCTCGACTCTTCTACAACTCAACAACTTTTACAATTATCAACAATCTTTTGTTATTTACTTAACCAAGCAGACCATTTTATAAGATTATAGTCATTACAACCTTTTTCAAAAATCCTAACCCTAATATGGTTAGGCTTGCCTTCCTCCTCACATGTGTCTTTCCCCCTTGCATGCTTCTTTTCCTTCCTTTTCCGCATGTTTCTTTCTTTCCAGTTGTTGCGTGTGCTCCCAAAATTAGGTCTTTCCTTCCAAAAATAGGTCTTTCCTCAAAATAGGCCTACGCCCAACAGACCCCAACACTGACAAGTGGCTCATCCCGAGCCACTTAGGTAGTGAGCGCTCCCTGAACAATCTCTGCCAAGATGTGGAATTTTCCTTCTAGCTCTTTTCCTTTTGCTCTAGCTTACGAAACTTTCATTGTGAGTTCGTATACCCTATGCATTGTGATATGCTCCTTGAGAGACTCTGTGCTCTCAACATGGTCCTGAGCCAATCTTTTATTTTCCTTCTCTAGTTTCACAATTATTTGTGTTGCTTGCTCTTGGAGAGGTTCTAACTAGGCTTTCCTTTCCTGCTTGTTATTTTGTGTAGTCTTCAGTTTTGCTTGCAGGGTATCCATCTCCTACGTACCCTTTACTCGCTCTGTGATGCTCATGGAATGTTGTCGTTGCTTCAACTCCTAGATTGCAATGTTGACTACCTCCTCTTGTTTGTCCAATTTTTGGATCCTATCATCTTCTTCCATCATTGTCCATAGCTGCACAGTCCTGTCAAAAAGTTGTGTGACCTTTTCAAATTCCTTCTCCATCATTTCCACTTGTAGGGTTGCATGTTGTTCCCTTTCAGCCATAACTTCAGGAGGAGTAGTGGGGGTTAATTTTTATGTAAGCTCCTCGATCTCCTTCTTGTAGTCCTCGAGCGTCTATGCGATGATTTGGATCTGTTCTTCTGCATTGCTCATGGCTTCCTACGCGTTGTCAGGAATTTTGGTGAAGACTGGTTTCTTCTCTAAATTGTCTACGCGATGTTTCTCCCTTTTGTCTCCAGCTTCACCTACTCAACCACTAGTTCTGGGGAATCCTTTCTATCTTTAGTTACCTACCATTTTGTCACGTCTGTCCTTGCTCATGATTACACTTCCTATGCGACACTGAATTGCAGTTTGTATAGTGCCTTTGTTGGTATCTGAGATAATACCAACTATACCTATGCAAGATCTTTAAGTGGTGTCTGGGTTGTGGCCTCACCCATCTGCAACATCTCCATTGTTATTTGGAAGCTTGGAATTGCTTGCGTTATGGTCTCGATGGTATCTTCTTTGTTCTACATGCTCATGTCCTCGGTTTATGTTGCTCAGGGGATCGACTCTGTTCCCCTTTCTTTCCTCTGTGTTGCTTGTATTTGTTCTAGGACCTGCTTGATATCAACCAACTCATTTTGCATCCTTCCTCTTTGGTTTTTGACCTCTTCACACTCCTCCGTTGCACGATCCTATACTCTCTCCGCGACAAGATTGACATCATCCTCAGTGATTGTATACTCTGGGATTTGTTTGTGGGCCTTGGCCTTCTTACGCAACCCCCTTATATGTATAATTGGGTGCTTGGGTGGCCCTGTTTCTTATGGAGTGGTTGCCAAAGGGGTTTCTTCTATCATTGTGTCCCCTTGTCCTTGTTATTCTTGAGCCATGGCAGTGTCCTTCTTCCCTAACTGTGCATCCTTCTCTGGAGCACTACCCTTCTTCTACTGCAATGGATTTTGACTGGGATTCCCTTGTTGTGTTTTTTTTTGGGTGCAATGTTGTCTCCTGCAGGTGTCTTGGATGACCCTGCTTGTAGCCTCTTCCAGTCATCTTGCCAGTCTTGCATTTCCATTTCAACCTCCTTTGCATTGATGCAAAATCGAAGTTGGATCCATTCTTTCATTGGATCCCTGTGCGCTTGGATCCACATGTTGTGTCGCATAGCCCTAAATTTGTCTACTCCTTGATACTGCGTGACCACTTCCAGAGTTATCCTCCAAGTGTTGGCTATGTTGTCCTAGATGTCGCTAAAATACCGAGCAAAGGTGTCGTCATTGCCACTTCTTCGTTTGGGTTTCAAGGTGCTTCTTATTGATGTATATTATGCTACTCGACAATGACCTACTCTATCACAAAAGTAGGAGTAGGGAGGCTTCTTCCACTCGATTAAATATATTAAGATCAACAACCAAGTTCTTTCCTCCTCTACAAGGTTGTTTTTTAGAAAGGGTTCGCAGGCTGCCCATACTACACAGTGAAAAAATCTATCATTTCCGCAGGTTTCTCTATGGCTGGACCACGGGATTTCCGTAGGCTGCTACATAGGCAGGGTGCGATGACGTTCCAAAGCTAAAAGAGGAAAGAGGTTTCACAAATTTTCTAGAAGGGGAATCTTCTAGAATGTGAGGTGGCATCCATGTGGTTGCAATCCTACTGGTTTCTCTGATTTGGTGGGATCATCCTCAGCCTTTTAACCACTTCACCTTATACTATATAATCATAGGCTTCGCATGGAAAAGGTTAAGGAAGAAGAAGTGAGATTAAGCATCGAATTGTTGAAAGAATAGTCTGAATACTGTGTGAAGGAGATCCTACTCTTACTGATGCTTGAGGCCTCCATTTTTCCATCAAGATTTTTTGGATTTTCTTCATGCAAATTTCGGAGCAAGTGTATGTGTGTGTTGGAGAAAAGGACCACTAAAAGGGAACTTGCGACATCAAGGCGATTCGGTTGTATCTTCTACTTTTCATTAATATAATACGGTGAACGTCTCTTTCCCATAAAATGACTAGTGTTTTATTACATGACTCCTTGATCACATGTTTAGGTTGTCATTGAATTCTACTATTGCTGCTTTCACGTTGGTTGGTTTGTGTTGTCACATATTTGATTCTACAAGAGCACTGGAGTGAAGCAGGGACAACAAATATACAAGGAAGAAATTCATAAGGTATGTCATCTATTCCACTTCAGATAGTAAACTCAATGATTGCAACTTAGGGAAAGCATCTTGTTTCGTCTCATTTTGTTCTAGATCTAGGTGGATCTAGGGGGATCAATTCATGTCCTCATCTATCGATTTACCCAATAACAAAATTGGCGACTCCACTGGGGATTGAACTTGATTGTGGTTTTTTTTTTGGTCATTTTCTTTTGACCAATTCTTTTTACTTGATATCAATCTCTGAGTCTCTGGGAGACCCATTCACTCTCCCTCAGTTTAAAATTCCATCTATATGTTTTTCCCTTTTCCCCTAATTTCTTGATTTTTCGAACGCGTCTGCAATTCACCTTATAGATAGCCTACGAAAACCATTCATTTCCGCACCTTGGTGGTTTTTTTCAGCATGGGATTTCCACACCCTGCATGTTTTTGTCTCACGGAAATCATCCATTTATGCACTATGTTATACTGCCCACCTGCGGCGGCATTTGAATTTATTTTTTTGGTTTGGGTTTTGGCCTCTACTACTGTCCAGTTTTTCTTTAGACAGTTGGACAAGGATTTTTAATTCCATTTCTTGAATTCTTTTGATTGTTTCATCTTGATCTTGATTAGTTTCAGAGATCGAATACCTCTCTTTTGATCTTTTTTCAATCTTCATTTTTTATTTTTATCGACACAGATATAATCTCTAGACTTGCGTCCGAGTGCTTGCTCGATTAAAGATCTCGGTTTGGATTTGGATTTGTAGGTTGGTTACATCTTTTGGATTGCTTAATGACCAAAAACAAATTTCTTATTCATATTTGAAGAGACATTTTCTTGTCAATTTTTATTTTTATCTCCATTGAAAGATCGATTTGGGTGTTTGTTGAGTGCTTTATTTTCATTGATTTCTTATCCTTTCTTAGTTACGTATTTGTTTTGGTTTCTCGAAAGGAAAAAATTGAAGTATTTTTAGTCTTTTAAGAAATCATTTATACAGAAAATATTGGCGTTTGAAACATTGAAAAATAATGAATAGTGAAATTACATTGTTGATGATTGTTTGGTACTACATTCAAAGAAAGGAATTGTACATTGTAGTTTGCATTTTTCCAGAAAAATACTTTCTCCCTACTGCAGATAGAATTCATCGAACAAAAGTTTGCATCATTCATTTATATTTACACGTTATTGGGTCAAATTCTTACACAACATTGGTTTCATTCCCGCCTCCCTCTTGAGTAACAACAACCTTTAATAATATTGCGAAACTCTAAAATTTAACTAGTAACTTTTTCCAGGGCTCTTTTACACCAAAATCACCTAGGATAGAACTTTGGAATAGGCAGTGAGACACACTCTCCAAAGCACAAAACACACAATAGTATCTTGTTATAGGGAGTGCTCAAATCCATTTGCAACATTTTGTTCTGGGAAGCCCTTCTCACACAAGGGTCAAACTTGAGGTCGCATTGAGATTGGCAGAGTTACTCACCCTGCTTTTTTGGTCTCAGTGTAGATATCACACATATTATGGGGGTCGCTTGAAGGTATACCCACAATGATGAGTGGAATCCTTTCAATTTTATTTCGGGCTAGATACCCTTCCCTTGCCTGTGGATCGGACTGTCGACTGTTTCCCCAGGCATCACTGTTGTTTATGGTAACTTTAGAAACCTATCTTCTTAGAGTCTTACCCAAGGTGACTATGGAGGGGCAAGTCTCCACGGTACCTGGAATCAACGTTGGCCAGACTCACTTGGGATCCTTGGAGGGTATACCCACAATTATGTGTGGGAGCTTGCACCAGGGTGTAAGTCCGTTAAGCGGGTCGTCAACGTAAATTTTCCACCATAGCCCAACCCCTTCTTGTCTGGACTTCGCGACGTTGGATTTCATCACCAACTAGTGACTTCAGAATAGGAAGGCTTTGTTTGTTTGGTTTTGATTCCTATATTCTACTAGCAAGTGTTGTTTGTTAACATACTTTGCCATTGATTTTTTTTATAGAATTTTCGGTTCAGCCAACATCGACCCTCCACGTCATTCACGTAGGATGCAAGGAATACCTCCAAAAGATCCAGAAGTTTCTCAACCCTTGCCTCGTAACCCACCGAAGGATTCTCCTCAACAGAGTGAGATCCAGGACCATGTACCTTCACAACCGGAAAGGACCGATTCTCTAGAGATATTTTGAATTGTTTTTGACCCTCTAGAAGCTTTCCACCTACCTCCTGGATATGAGAGATGCATTCTCCGACTCAATTCGTTCGGAGAACTTGTTATTGACACTTCTAGATTACCTCCTGAAATTGTCACCGACCTTAATGAAGATCCTTATTTGAACACTAACATAGCTCAGACTCCAACTTCTAGAAGGAAACCTCCTACCTCAGAGACAGGAGTTGAAATACCTACCACTTATGAACCACTCAAAACATCTTACACGTTTACGATACCTTTAGATCACTTTAACAATACAATGTGCTATTATTTTCCCAGGTCGAAAGCATTGTCAGCTGGTTCTAGTTCAACCATCCCTCTTCAGCAGGCCTATTCCACGATGGTCCCAAATACTATGATTATTCCCACCGAGAATATGGTGGCTAGCCAAACACCTATTGGCACACCACTTTTACCTAGTCAGATGCCATCACTTCCTCTTGGGTATAATGCGTTGAATGCTTCTATTTCGGTTCCTACCCAAGTCTCATCTAGAACTCCTGGAGTCTTCACTCCTTCTAGGCACAATCCTATTCCTGGATTTATTCTGACACTTCCTCAGCCCCCTTCCGGAGAGGTCTTATCCACCTCTCACCGACGGACCCGACCCTAGTGGCATTACTCAGTCTTTCACACCTAATTATCATATTCATGTTGGTAGACAATTTAATACTGGGGGCCAATTTCAACCCCCTCTTGGAGGTCAAACCCCAATGGGGACAAAACCTCAAGTCGGAGGACAACCTCCACCCACCCCACCCTATGGACAAAACATCCCGATAACATTAGTCGAGTATTGGAGCTTTCTTACCCAGGGTAATACTCAATCGATTGGGGGGAAACAACCTCAAGTCACCTCTTTCATACCCCTTGGTACGGGTCAACCTTAACCCGAGACCTCGAATTCCATTTGGGGTTCGAACGTTTTGTCTACTATCCCTTTCCAAGAGAAAGTACCTAATCAGTACAACCCCACAGGATATTTTCCACCAAACCAACAACTGAATCTTCCCTGATCTTCACATTATATGCAAACTTCTTACGGTCCTACTGGTATACCGACGAGACTTCCCCCCCAAAGTCACCAATACCCTCATGTGAATAGACAGTTACCCTTTTTGGCCACTTTGGACCTCCCTGATCTGTCTTGAATTTTGAATGACCCTATCCATCACTCTCCTCATTGGCCTGTCATACCAGCCAAACTACCATCCGACATTCCTAAGTTCGATGGTAAACCTAGAGAGGACCCAAACAATCATGTCATGACTTTCCACCTTTGGTGTTTTTCCAACTCTTTGATGGATGAATCCATTCAACTACATCTTTTTCAACGAACTCTCATGGGTTCAGCTGCGAAGTGGTATATAGAGTTACTGCGAGGCTTCTTCATCGATTTCAATACCCTAGCTATGGATTTCCTCACTCACTACCAGTTTCCAATCTGTTATGAAATGGGAAACGAGATTTTGAGTTCTTTCAAGAAAAGTAAAGCCACTCATATCTTCGATCACATTCATGAGTGGAGACGAAGATGACGTCTAATCAAACTCAATCTTCCTGATCAGTTATTGGCAGAATGGTTCACGAAATCCTTCGTGAATGACATATCTAAAGACATTGCTATGGGCGGAGTTGTCACCAAAGAACAGGCGATCAGTCGTGCCTAGTATCTTGATCTCGTTTATTCACAAACAGGTACTCTTTACGATCTTCTACCTGACGCACGTCATCCTTCTACCACAACCACCTCAACAACCCCAGTAGCTTCTCATGCTATCGATGGTGTGATAGGTACTTTCACTGCCCAACCACAATCTGTGCAAGCCTCTCACACCATGCCCAAATCCCATGCTTCTACTGTTCAAATTGCTCCAACACCCACCCCTCCCACCGGTAAAACTTTAGAAGTGAACGTCGTTCAATCAACTCCTACCGGTAAGAATAAATCCAAAAAAGGGAAGGGTAGGAATAAGGAGGATAAAAATAACAATCCACAACTCAACAAGACCAAGTCACAACCTGCTGATGATAAGGATAAACAAAAACCTCGCTATCCTTTCCTTATCTGTGGTGATGATCACTACATGAAGGACTATCCGAGACACACTGAGATCACAAAGTTCCTCCAAGGGACCCCAAAACCTCCTACACCCACCGTCTTGTCTCAACCCTTCGCTTCTCAAAAATAGGCTCAATTGGTCATCAATGATCAACCTTCTTCCTCCACTACCTCCTATGTACTTATGTGTAACGGTGATTCAAAGAAGAATGACATCACACTTACCACTCGTGCAAAATATTACTCTTCCTCCAAGGATAAAGTTAACGATATGCCACCTCTGTTGGTTCAACAATCTCCCTCGACTCCACCTTCCAATGGTCCTCTTCATCTCGAATGATCGAGCCCTAATATAGTCCTTCGCCCTCCTCCTAAGGGAATGGTTCAGAATTCTTCCTTCAATCCCCATGCGCGTGCTACCCAGAACTACAATATCATAGAAGATCTAGCACAAGCACGGTCTGCGATGTCATCTCTCGAAGTCCTTCAGAGTTGTCCCACACAACAGAAGGCACTGTTGAAAGCTATCGGTGGAATCGACCCCACAGATACGAATTTAATAATCTTTGACTTGGAAGATCACATTCCAAGGTTTCCCCCTCATCTCACATTTCAAATACAAGTTGTTGTCGCCGACAGGAACATTTGTAGAACAATTATTGATGAAGGTGCCTCGACATGTGTCATGTCTATCGCCAGCTGGAAAGCCATTGGATCTCCTCCCTTAATTGAATCACACAACACGCTCAAATCCTTTAATGGCTTTGGCTTTAAACCCTACGGTGTTCTCCCTTCATTGCCTATTACGTTAGAAGGAAAAACGGTTAGCGTTGAAGTTGAGGTCTTTAACTCACCTCTCGATTACAATATTTTACTTGGTCGTAGATGGATTGATTCCATGCGTGCACTCGTGTCTACTCTTTTCCGTATCGTGTGTTTTCCACATCAGGGAAAAGTAGTTACAGTAGACCAACTAGCCTTCTTTAACTCCGATACATGTACCAAAAACATACCTTTCATTACAAAGACACCCCCTAGGTACGAGAATGTCGGTGTGGGTCTACTAAAAGATTCCACTTTGATGGGTACATTTCCAATCCCACCACCCAAAGTTCCACCTCCTTTGGTTGCCTCGATTAACATGATATCCACCTCCATCCGTGAAACTCCCATGTCTTCTGACCTGTCGATAGTTCCCGCACCTGGTGATTATATTCTCTACGACGACTAGATGTCTTTAAGTCCAGTTGAATCCTGTTACCAAGCCATTCAATCGAATGACCCTTCTACTCCCTCTCTCAGTAATTCGTCTCTTGATCCGTTCCACGTTATTTTTCCCATGGACGAGATGATTATGTTGGTTATGTCGATGGAAGATACCCCTTGGAATGATGGACATCATCGTTCCATTCTCTTTCTTGGACAACACACCATCGAGAGTTATCAACGGATCTCAACTTCGTCGACCATTGTCGTTATTTATTCGATTCCTGAATCCACACATGATGTGTTATACGAAGGGAAATTAAGAAACATTTATCCCACCATCCGCTTGACATATCTATTAAACTTGGAGTTATCGAAAATGTCCACATCGGAGCTTCATGTTCCACCGATGAGGTTGTTACGTATAAGTCACGTTTTCAAGAATTTCGTGACATCTTCGCGTGGATCTACAAAGAGATGCTAGGTATCAACCCTGATATTGTTGTACATGAGATTAAGACCTACTCGGACGCTAAACCTGTCCAATAGAGACTTCACCCAATCCATCCCCGTAAAGCAGTTGCTATCAAGCTTGAAGTTGAAAAACTTCTTAAAGTCGACTTTATTTATCCAGTGGCTTTGACTGATTGGGTATCCAATCTAGTTCTGGTTAACAAGAAATAAGGTACGATCCATGTTTGTGTTGATTATAGGGATATCAACAAAGCTTGTCCGAAGGACAACTTTCCTACCCCCTTCGTTGACCAAATCATCGACGATTGTGCCGGAAGTGAAATGTTCTCTTTGATGGACAGTTTCTCCAGATATAATCAAATCAATATCTTACCCGCAGATCAACACAAAACCACTTTCATTTGTCCTTGGGGAACTTTTGCCTACTGGAAATTGCCCTTCGATTTGAAGAACGTTGGTGCCACGTTTCAACGTGCTATGTCTTATCCTTTCCATGATATTAAGCACATTGTACAACCATATTTATATGACCTATTAGCGCATTCCATGCATCATAGTGATCATTCGATCCACCTCCGGGCCATTTTCCTTTGCTGTCGATTCTATCGTATACGCTTAAACCCACACAAATGTGTCTTTTGTGTGGAGTTAGCTACGTCGACAATGGCATGCAAGATACCTTTTCGTTCCACTCACCCGTACATGGTAGAGGTGAAGTGCAGACTGACTACCCTAGACAACATCAAATACTGGCAGGTATTTGGGAACGATGATAAAATTGAATATTTTCTACAATGTAAAAATGATTTCGAGTGTGCAAATATAGACTTAGAAAATGATGACAAAGATGTAAATAAATCTATTTTTGGGAACCATAGTGTAAATAAAATAGATTCAGAAGAATTAAGTGAAGATGAGATAGATTCTGATGTTTTTCACTTAAAGAATAATGTGTTACCTAGGGGTTTAGTTCCATTAGAAGACTTGTTTGATTTTAATGATGTGGCGAAAAAACCCAAAATTGAAGCCAGTGGTAAACAGGTTAAGGATTGTAACATAGGGATAAAGGAGAAACCCAAGATGATTAAAATTTCTAAATCTTTACCCCCGAAGCAGAAACTCAAATACATTGAACTTTTCAAAGAATATGTAGACGTATTTGCCTGGGGTTATGAAGATTTAAAATCTTACGACACAAGCATCATACAACATCAGATCCCGATAAAAGAAGAACAAAAACCTTTTAGACAAAAACTTAGGAGAATCAATCCCAAGTTACTTCCCCTGATAGAAAAATAAATCAAAAAGATGTATGATGCTAAAATCATAGTTCCCTTAAGATTTTCCAAATGGGTTTCAAATTTGGTTCCGACCCGAAAGAAAACTAGAGAAATCAGGATTTGCATTGATTTTCGAAACCTGAACAAGGTTTCCCTAAAACAAAACTACCCATTGCAAAACATGGACCACATATTACAAAAAATAGTTGGATCCAACCAAATCTCCTTACTGGATGGTTTCTCAGGCTAGAACCAGGTTCTCGTTCATCCAGATGATCAGGAGAAAACAACCTTCACAACACCTTGGGGAACCTTCATGTACGTGAAAATGCCCTTTGGTTTGATGAACGCTGGAGCCACTTTCCAAAGAGCGTTGGACATCTCTTTTGTGGATGAGCTTGGCATATTTATTGTCATTTATCTAGATTACGTAACCGCTTATTCTCAATCCGACGAAGAGCACTTACAACATCTCAAACGAGTGTTTGAGAAATGCAGGAAATTTGGGATTTCTCTGAATCCTAAGAAAATCCTTTTCGGATTAGAGGAAGGTAAATTGTTGGGACGCATAATCTCTAAGGATGGAATTAATATAGATCCCAACAGAATAGAATCCATTTAGAAACTTGAACATCCTAGGAATATCAAAGAGTTACAATATTTCATTGGAAAAATAAACTTTCTGAGAAGATTCATACCCAACCTGGCTGAGCTTCTCAGGAACATCACCAACATGTTAAAAAAGGAAACAAAAATAAAATGGAACACTGAATCCAAGAAGTCTTTTGAATAGGTTAAGCGTGCACTCACACAGGCTCCAGTTTTGATCAGTCCTGATTTCACCAAAGATTTTTACCTTTTCTCTTTCGCTTCTGAACATACCATTGCAGCATTATTACTACAAAAAAACAACGAAGTGTATGAACATCCCATATCCTTTTTCAGTAAATCCTTAAGAGATGTTTCTTTGAATTACAAAATAGTGGAGAAACAATCCTTTGCTCTGGTAAAATCCATAAAAGATTTTAGAGTCTATATTCTCCATTCCCACACAATCGCTTATGTTCCAAACGCAGTAGTAAAGGACATTTTAACTCAGGTCAATCCGGATGGCAGGAGAGGAAAATGGATTGTTGTTATTTTAGAGTATGACATAGAGATTAAGCCTACTAAAATGATTAAAGGTCAAGGTCTAGCAAAGTTAATGGCTGAATCTAATTTTCATGTTTTAGATATTAATTTTTTAGCTGCAGTAGATGAATAGGGAGAGTGGGCGACTCCAAGCGTGAAAGAGGTATTTCTCAACTCTCTAGGGTACGTAGACCTTATATTTGTCTTGCGTAACTTACAAGTTCGCCCTGGTCTGACAAAAACTAAAGCTAGGTTTTTGAAATTGAAAGCTTTAAAATTTTTCATTCTAGAAGGCAATCTTTATTGGAAGGATCCTGGAGGTATTTTGTTAAATTGCTTGTTAAAAGATGAAGCTGACAAATTCTTACAGGATTTTCATGCAGGACACTGTGGAGGTCACCTGAGTTGGAAGACTACAACTAATAAAATCCTCAGAGCTGGGTTTTATTGGAC
Source organism: Picea engelmannii (assembly GCA_009831015.1). Lineage (NCBI taxonomy): Eukaryota > Viridiplantae > Streptophyta > Pinopsida > Pinales > Pinaceae > Picea > Picea engelmannii. The sequence continues at coordinate 1,336 of ML870334.1, read as the reverse complement.
TACACTATTTGTTGATGTGCATAAGAAAGTAACTTCATGCCATAAATGTCAAGTGTTCGAGGGCAAAAAGAAGCTTCTTCCTTTACCCCTAAAACCTATCTCTATTGAAGCCCCTTTCCAACAATGGGGATTAGAATTTATCGGAGAGATACATCCTCCCTCTTCAAGCTAGCACAAATGGATTCTTACTGCCACAGACTATTTCCAAAAATGGATTGAATCTGTACCAAGCAGGCAAGCTACTTATTCTGTCATTATTAAATTTCTGGAAAATAATATCTTGTCTCACTTTGGGTGTCCAAGAAAAATCATAACCGAAAACACAACTTCTTTCCGATCTAAGAAGCTCATAGATTTTTGCAACCAATATCATATCACTTTGGTACATTCCACAGCTTATTACCCTCAGGGAAATGGGATGGCTGAGTCATCCAATAAAAACCTGGTGAACCTTATTAAAAAAACACTACAAGAAAACAAAAAGTCATGGCATAAAAAGCTGGTTTTCGCACTTTGGGCTGACAGACTGACCACTAAGAGTTCAATTGGTATGTCTCCATATCAGTTGGTCTATGGCACTGAAGCAATTTTCCCTACCTCTTTAGGTGTTCCCATCATGAAGCTTCTGCAAGAGATGCAAGCCAAGCCGAATGACTCATAAAGAAGGATAAACCAGATGATCCACCTGCAGCAATATAGAGAAGAAGTATACAACAAGACTCAGGTTGTCTAGGAGAGCATAAAAAAGATCTTTGATAAAAGAACTAAAGAAGATGACTTTGAGCTAGGTGATCTAGTTCTGAGGTGGGATGCTAGAAATGAAGATAAGGGGAAGCATGGAAAGTTCGAAAGTCTGTGGAAGGGACCTTACATGATTCGAGCATGCAGAGGAAATAATGTTTTTTTGCTCGACAATAGCGATGGGACCAATCTACCAGGAGGACCTGTGAATGGAAGAATGCTGAAACACTATTCACCCCCTCAGTAGAGGCCTTCAATCACACCTTTCCATTATACAAACCATTCCCTTTTTGCTTACAAGTTTTTGAGTGGATAAATTTGATCATATGGTTGAAGCATGTAGAGAAGGCCCTGAGCCACTTGAACATTGTCATCAAAATTTTCAAAAAATAAAACAAACCAAACAACAAAAGAAACTAAGGATAAATTTTTCAGAACATCAGGAAGCAGGATTCTTGGCACTTCATAAGGAGAGTACCATCCCCAGGTGGAGCCATTGTTATAAACCTATAATTTATAGGATCAACTGGTGACTGAGATGTTATCCCTTTACTATGTTTGGTTGCAAAATAATTTTCCATTCTGTAAATAATTT